>SCLH01001520.1:23101-38890 GCA_004367855.1 Oikopleura vanhoeffeni | reverse complement strand
TATTTCCAGAAAAAAAAAAAATTTTGCCCTTTGACGGGTCTTGACTTTTTTTGGCCCTTAGAGGAAATTCTGTATTTTTTTTGCCTTTTGACGACGTTTTTTTTCACTTGTTGCCCTCGTTACAAAGACTTTTTGCCCTTTTGGACTAGGAAACAAGTAGAAGGGCAAATTTCTGAAACAATTCTGCCTTTGGACGTTTTCTGCCCTTCTACTGCCTACCCAGTTTTGACCAGTTTCTAATAAAATACATACGTTGGAGCTCTTATCGTCGGTACTTTCATTGCCTGAAACTACATAATGTTATTTCTTTTCTTAACCTAAGTCAATCTTAAAAAAGCTACTTTTCTCTGATTAGCGCAGTGTTCGAATTCCCACTAATGTTGTCTGAGTGAATTGTTCTTTGGTAGATGATTATAGGCAAGGGGTGCCTTGATATGTGAGACCGCCATAGTTGATCAGTGTGTAATAATTCAATGATCAATATGACAGACATTAGTGGGATTCGAGCAAGCGCTTTAGAGATAGTAAAAGCTTTTTTAAGATGGACTTTGGTTGAGGAAAAGGATATTGTTAACACAATGTTAGCACAAATGTGACCAAATTATGAAGCCGGTAAGTTTTTGACCGATATGATTGTTCATTCAAAACAATATTTCTTGATGTTTATTGTTGATTATCAAGGATTCGTCTGACCAGAAATAATACGTTTTCGTCTCTATGAATTGTCAATTGAAACCAATACTTTAATGGGTATATATTCCATTTTTTCGTCACAATCTGGTGTTTTTTAAAATAATTATTCATCTTCGAAAATAATTTATTTCGTAGAAAAAAAATTGCCCTTCGTTCCTTTTTTTGGACGGTCCTTGGACGATTTTATCTTGCCTTTGCTTTTTGATTTCCTTGGACGTCTTTTTTTTCACTTTTGCCTCGTCACAAAGACTTTTTTGCCTTTTGCTATGAAACAAGTAGAAGGGCAAATTTTTGAAAATTTGCCCTTTGACGTTTTGCCCTTTTACTGCGCTACCCAGTTTTGACCAGTACTAAAAATACTTACTCTGGAGTTCTCCTATCGTGGTTTTCATGCTGAATTACATAATGTATATTTCGTTTCTTAAACCTAAGTCAATCTTAAAAATGCTAACTTTCTCTATAGCGCGTGTTCGAATCCACTAATGTTGTTCTGAGTGATTGTCTTGAGTAAAGATTAAGTAGGCAAGGAGTGCTTGATATTGGGGGACCGCAAAAGTTGTCAGCTGTATGAATAATTCAAATCGATCAATAAGACAAATTAGTGGGATTCGCAGCAAGCGCTTAGAGATAGTAAGCATTTTCTAAGGATGGAGCTTGGGTTGAGAAAAGAATATTGTTAACATGTAAGAACAAAATGTGAGCAAATTGAACCGGTATAAGTTTTTGTTCCGTATGATTGTTCATTCTGAGCCAGAAATAATACGTTTTCGTCTCTATGAATGTTGAAATTGAAACAATACATAAAAGTATATATTGATACTATTGAGCGAAATTAAGTTAAAAAATTTTTCAAAACATCAATTTGAAAGAAAAATTGACAAATTGGAAAAGTGAAAATCAGTAGTTATGGCTTTGTTGAGTTAACAAGTGTTATTTGGCATGACATGACGTTTAATTGGTCAACAGGTATAGGCTGTTTCCATGTGAAACAGAATTAATAAAATGTTTATCAACTTCGAAAATTTATTATCCACGGTAAATTATGGCCAAGTCCTTGCCCGTGAAAAAAAGCCTAAAAGATAGAAAACCTCAATTTTCACCAATAATTCATGCGATTTGTACTGACGACAATTGGCGCACATAACGTAACAGTTGTAAAAGTTAAGATGATTTAGCTCATAATCGAAGTTTAACATTAATAAAATTTGAATTTGTTTGTTTGAGGTGCATTGGAGTGGACAGAAAGTGAAATCGCGGGTTGTTTTAGCCATATACATTAATTATGATATAACCTCCTTAGGAAAATATATAATATTGGTCAAACGTTAATAAAAATGAGCTGTTTTTCGATAGCTTTGTGAAATTGCTTACTTAGGAAAATGATTTTTTTCTTTAAAACGTGTAATACTTTTAAAATGTTCACTTGAAATTATTTTTGCATAGTAAAATACTAATATGCCCAGTTGGATATTGCCGTTAGGCAAATTCAGATCCGAACTTTTGACCTGGTGAAATTCTCAAGTATGAAATGAATGTTTTGCAAGGAGAATTTTAAGACTTGAAAAAATAGATACAGTTTAAAGCATGTTTTTAATTGTGCCCCTGAGAAATAATTATGGTTTATTATACCGAAATATTATTAATATATGGGCATTATAGACAAAAATTACCAAAATGTAATTAATAAGGGGATTGTGGGTTGCCCGTTTTAAATTTTGAAATCGATAGTGTTGATAAAATTTTTCTTTTGTATATTGAACTTTTCACCTTGGGAATGTTTCATCTCAAATTGTTAATTAATTTTTTTGTGCATGTTAATCAGATATTCTGAACTATTTATTTCGCTAATAATCATCTTTTTTTGCTTGCAATCGTTTCTCATGTGGACTGGATTGTTAGAGAACAAGAAAAATAGCCGATTTGAAACCGTGGTTGAAAAAGTACTACACCCACACTTCCCTCTTAAGATTATTTTTATGTTGAAAGAATGTTTTTTTCAGGAATTTTCTCGAGAACACAATTGCACCCTTATATCATATCTCACCTCGAAATTGTTATTTTAGAAATAGCGCGTACAGCACAGTACGCCCCAACCTTGAACGAAAGTATTATCCACAAATGGTCGCGCAGAAACTTTTCATTCACCCAACTTTCCAATATGAATGGGTAAGGCAAAAAGTTAACGTCGACATTGAACATACATGAAGATTGAAATTCATGAGATACACCAGATTTGAGTCAGGTATATAAAAGTTATATTTTTTCTTCAAAATGAAAAATAAGTATCACTGGGACGTCTTATTCACTTCGGTCCACTTTCACCCAATGAGCGCACCGAATTCCACTTCTTTGATCAATAAAAGCTTTCAAAATAAATTCTCCGTAACGCGGAAAGTAAAAGCCCTAAAGTGATGCACTTTTAAGATTTGACAAATTTGAAATAAGAAAAATTTTGAAAGTCAAAAAATGGGGGGTAAACTGAATATGATTTGTTCTCTGGGAAATAAAATTTTCGGCATTTTATAACAAAGATTTTTTTTTTGAAATTTTTTTCAAAAAAAATCGATTTACGGGAAACTCAGCGCGGGCTTTATTTGCCCATTTTCGACTTTTCGCGGCTGATACTAACGGCGTTATAGTTTCCAAAAAAATATTTTTAAAAACCACAGTTATTCATTGTTTCTTGATTCAAACCAACCAAATAGCTTAATAATTCCGAACCAAAAAAATATAAAAAAAATAATTTTAGGGAAAATTTACAGATTTTTATCCTTCATGTAAGTCCCTGTTATTTCACTTATGAACGAAGCGCGATGAATAACCAGCTGTGGTCAATTTTGTAGTGTAAATTTCGGACCACTTTGGTTACCCACGGGGTTTATATTGCTGATGTGTTAACGTGGGTGACAAATTGCAGTAATTTATAACATATGTTTTTGAAATCTTTACATGTATATGAAATAAGTATTATTTCATATTAATATATAAATAAAGAAACACTAAGGAATATACAGTATATTTGATTTTTTAGTTATGGCAACGTTTTCTAATTTAATTATTTTCAATTTATTAAAGTTATATAAAAGGTCCCTTTCGTCCACGCTGGTTTGCGAAAATCTTGAAAGATGGGTATCGTTTTAGATAAGATAGATAATTAAAGAATATCTATAAGATGGCATAGTATAAGAATTTGAAAAAACTAGCCCTTTACTGTGGAAAATGTTTCTGCAGACATTCTAGATTTACCCCAGCTTCTTAAGTCTACTTATTTTTTCTTGTGAACGGAATCTTTACATTTTAAAAATGGTGAAAAACTGAAAAATATATAGATAAGATAGATGCTTGAAAGTTATTTCTTTCTGCGGAAAAATTATGATCACATAAAATAAAAACTGTTTCAGAAAGATTTCTTGAAATGCGTACCAGAGATTTATAAAAAGGGAATAAGTGTTATGTTAAGGCTCCGAAACCTTGTTAATTGGGCAATAGAGGGTGAGTTATTTCAGACTAAAACAATATTCAATATGGTGGGATGGCTTATCAACGAATTATTCTCAAGCTGAGATATACCGTTAATTCATATTCGGCCATAGTCATGTCAGTCTCTTAAATTAATAAATTGCAGTATAATTTTACCAGTAATGTTACAGAATGTAATCGAGTAACGCAGGTAGTAATTACGATTAAACTCCGTTCGTTTTCTTTGCAAACTGTCAAAGTTATAAAAAGTCTCGTTAATAATATCCGTTTGGAAAAATCATTTAGAAAAATTACTTCTATTTGATAAAAATTGAACGCAAGAAACATTTCTTTTTGCAATTCCCCTTTAACACTTTTTGTTAAAACTGAGAGATGTGGCTGTTGAAAAGCGGCCAGGGGACGCCAATTTTAACCAGTCCTGAGACCCCTCCTAGCCACTCATGAGGCCGGCATTTCAGCCCACATCTCTTAGATTTAACAAAAGCAGGTGTTAAAAGGATATTGGACACAACAAATGTTGTTCTGTTTTTTTTTTCAATGTTGAACCACAAAATTCCTATATTGTTTTAATAAAATAACAGACCGTAGTATTAAACGTCTGTTTAAAAAATTGAATTTTGAACATTACAATTCCGTCTATTTTTAAAAAAATGAAAAAACAAAAATTCGTCTCTGTTGAAAAATCCGTTAGTGTTTCTAGCCAAACATTTTTAACACAATTATTCATGTGTTTTAATAACAAATGTTGAACACAAAAACTTCCTCACCTTTTGAAAAAGTTTGAACCAAAAAATTTTAGTTACTGTTTTTATAAAACATTTTAACACAATTATTCGGAAAGGTTTTTATAATAAATTTTGAACCACAGCAGTTCTTCACTGATTTCAAAAAATGTAAGCAGTGAATTACTCACTGTTTTAACCAAAATTTTGGACACTTTGAAAATTCGTTACTCTTATCTTATGTGTTAATATAAATCAATTTATATTTGGTGATGAAATTTTGAACGTAAACAATGCCGTAAGTTTATTTCAAAATTTCGACACTTAAATTTTTAAAAGTGTTCTTTCGAATTTTGTTCATATAAGTTCGTTTGTTTTTATTGCTGATAAGATTTCGATTGTATAAAGTCCACGTTACTGTTTTTCGTTAAATAAATTTTGACTGTGTAAATCCTTCATTTGTTTTTGCTTATGAATTTGAACATAAAAATGCTATAAATTTGTACTGTTCAAAAAAAATGAATTCCTCGAAAATCTTGAATCAGTAACCAAACTGGACCACTGTTTGCGAGAAATTTAAAGGCAGGAAAAATCTTCCTTGCTGTGTTTGAAAAAAATTTTAATAAGTTAAAATTTGCCACGTTTTGGTTAAAAAACCTGAACCCCGCTTAAAAACCGGCATTGTTCTTATAATTAAAATTATCGTCAGAATTTTTCGCCGTTTTTTCACAAGTTTGAATAAAATAAATTCCGTATGTTCAAATACCCAAATGAGTAACATATGCGTTTTTTCGAATTTAGGTGTTACGACAATAAAAAAATTCCCACTTTTTTTTAACCAAACTAATTTCGAAACATTAAAAATTGCGTGATGATATCCATTGATTGATTCCTTATTACATGAAAAAACCGTTAAACAAGTTTAAGAAACGTCATTAGTTTTATTTTCGCACACTTTACAGTATATAAAAAACTCAGTTAAAAATTAAAAAATGAATAAATTGAAGTTTAATTTAAAATCTATAAATTGATAACAAGTTGTATTATATATGGATATTGGTTACAGTTTAAAATTGTCAGGAACCACACGACGCTTTTTATTTGTACCTCATTTTTTGTCGGCCGGCCTATTATTAGGCCGGCCTATTGATCTATAGCATAAAAAGCAATACATCTCGGTATCGGTTCCCGTAAATTTCGTTTTGAAAAAACTATCATACGGTCATATTACCATATATCTATTCTGAAAACAATGTTTTTCCGGAACGTTTTTATATGGTATAATGGTGCATTTTTTTTTGGAAATTTTTTTTTCAAATCGACTTTTTTTCTCAAATAATAGCTTGTATTTTTTTGAAACACTGATCCCTTTATTGACAAACATAAATGAAAACATTAAGGTAGTAGAATGAGTGAACAAACAAGAGGCTTTGAAAAGTTGTCTCAGAAATTGTCTCAAATTCTGTACCATTACCTTCAGGTTTCGCACCAATTTTTTTTTGGCGTAATCATTTTTTTGTGAGAAGTTTAATCCGAGGAAACATAAAGGAATCATTGCAGAGGGGTTTTGTTTGCAGATAAATCTCCCCAGGTACTGACCCGTAGGTATGTGAGCTTGAAAGCCGACTGACAAACCTTTTCCAAACCTAATTCCAATCTTTTTTAAAAATGCTTACCTCATCTTTATAACGCGTGTCGAACCCATTTTGTTGTCTAATTGATTGTCATTCAGTATGTTATTAGGCTAAGGGTACTTGATATTGGGACCGCCAAGAGTTGATTTTGGTGTGTTTCACCTCTAGCAATCATTCAGGACCAATCACTAAGACAACATTAATGAGATTCGAACCACCGCGCTATAGGAGATAGTAGGCTTTTTAAGATATGACTCTAGGTTGGAAAATCAATAAGTACAATGTTGTCCACATTGCTACCAACACCTCAAAACTCAGCGCGGTAAATGATCGGAGCAGATTCTACTTTGACAACCCAACTCTGGATGTAAAAATTCTACCGTGTAAAATTGGAAATATCGTCGTATTTTTAAGACAAAAAACTTACGGGAACGATGTTGGGCCCCCTCCTGTGGTTGTTAAATTTTCCAAAATGTTATAGAAATAAACATCTTATAAGTGCAATATTAATGATTTTTAAAACATTCATTTGGAAAAGTCATGATAAACTATAGATCCATGCATAAATAGTTCCTAATTATAACAAATCTATCGACATAAGTTTTCTAATGATAATTGAAAATTTCTAAGAAATTAACAAAAGAGAAAAAAACAAAATGGAATGATGCGGGCTTATATTTATCAATTTTTTTCTTATTATTTTTCTTAAGTTTTGTCGGTTATTGCATGTATTCGGGATGGAAGAGTAGATCAAAAATAACACTGCACGAGATAACTCTTAAAGTTAAAACATAACGTAAAAAAAAACCGTCCACTAAAAAAATGATAATTAATTTGAAATAATTTGAAAAGTTGTAAAAAATAAATTTGAAAAAACTAATTATGCAATACAATTAATGTCTTTTTCCGATATCGTTCCAGGGGTCCCGGCATATGTCGGAAAAAAAATTTGGTCGAATATCAGCCAAAAAAATTGGAACGGATCGGTTAGAGTCCCCAAAAAAGTTGGATCCGAATCGGTCTTTTTCGTTTATCTCCGTCTTACTTTTACTGCTAGATTTATATCCCCTATCACACTTTTGTTGAATATCCCGCCTTCTACTTAAAAAAAACATTACGTTTTTCCTAATAGGGCCGGATATTAACAAAAGTGTGAATAGGGATTATTCCGACCACCTTTTTTATGCCCTTGAGTTCAGGGCAATATATTTTAAGAGACCAAATCCTACCAATATAAAGGATGATGTATTAAGCCGAATATTCGAGCTTTGAAAAGTTTTTTTTGTCAACTGAGCCTAAATAATTGGAAAGTTATCATAAATTATTAGGAAAAATTATAAGATACATATTATTAAATAACATTATATAGAAATATTATAAGGAATCATTGGAAAATTACTCTGGTTTAAAATTTTTTTTTGCTCATTTGTATTTCGTAGATTTAAGTTTGACGAGCATGATAGAAAAGATAGGTGACATATTTTATTTTCCAATGGCACTTTTCAATTTACCTGTTAAAAGCCAAACTCATCCCTGCTCCGAATCCCGCACAACTTCCCGCAAGTCTTGATAATGGTCAAGTGTTCTGGAAAACACTTGTTCTGCATCTATCGATCAATCATACGACGCGAAAGGGTCAGGCAAGCTGTAATCTGCCACATTTATAAAAATTTTACTGCTGGTCTTCCAAATATAATTATTTCTTTATACTAGTTTTTTGAACAGACGGCTATCTATAATCTCGATCCTACTCCTCTCTCTAGCATGAGAATTATTTTTCTTTGGACATTGCCTATTATATATGTTTTTAATGAGGCTTGTAATTCAATTGTTAATAAGGAGTATCGGTGACCAAAACATCGGGTCCCCCGATTCCGGGTATATTATAATTGATATCGGTAACGATCCCTGGTTGCACAAAACAACTCATTTTTAACGAGATATTTCTTCCATTTTCGGGCAATAATTTCGTGGTTACTCGTCTTCATTTCGAAAATTAGAAAAAAACGACCTATATTATAAACGACATAAGTTAATTATTTTCGAGCCTTAATTAGGGAATTTTCTATTACACCTTGGATGTGTCAAAATAGAGGCGACAAAGAGTTATAAAATTAACGATTGCCAATTGCCATAGCCAATCTAATGATTTGGTTGCAAACAAAATCTTTATCCGATTTTTTGAAGTTCAAATGAAAAATGTTTTGTTAGCGCCGAATCGTAATCAAGGTTTCATTATTTGTGCCATCAAGGATCATATTTTATATTGACTTGAGCTGGCGTCTACTTCTTTACGCGCATTGTTGAGGTTTTTATAATTCTGTTCGTTTTGAGAAGTCAAAGAAAATTGAAAAAGCTTTTAAGGAAGTCGGAACATTTTTTTTGAAAGAGTTTTTTTATCGATTTTTTTCAAGTTCTTTGCAAAACAGCCGAACAATTTTGCTCAGATTCCGTTAGGTACGAGTTATCTGATTCACTTAAATTGTATATGAGTATATTATCTTTAATTTTCATGCTCTAAACGAGTTTGTAAGCAATATCAACTTCTAGATCCTGTGGTGAATGTAGCCTCGCAAATTAAGCATGGAGCAGATTCTGCCGTCAAAATTTGAAAAGGGATAGTATGATGTTATCTCCCGTCTCTCACATATCTCGGTGCTGTCTCTCCTCCTCAGCTCAAATGATAGTTCCAACATTTTTTATCTCACGTAACAGATATGTGTCATTAATCATATTGTTGCGTTATTTCCCGCAATACTAAGCATTCACTTGAAGCATCTGAATTCCTCGAATTGAAAAAAAAACGCCTTCACATACGATCGAGCGTGCTACGCCAGTTAATTTACTAAAGTCCATTGTACACTATACATTGAAAACTTCCTCGACATGATCGAATTTATACCAACGCCTATTATGCCTTATATAAGATAAATGCTCTTGTAGAGCGAAAGATTTAAAAGTTATCGAATCATTTGGACTAGAGTGAATATCTCGTTAAGAGATATTGTACTTGTGCTCAATAACAAAATTTGATATTTTTTTCTTTTAATTTTTTTTTCTGTAGAAAACAATAAAAACATTCATTTCTGCCTGGATGATTGAAACATATTGTTTATTGAAATAGCAGCATTTCTGCTACAAAAATTATTCTTTATTGTCCGAATTCATGAGTTTGGGTCTTTGATGACCCAATAAACTCAACTTTAACATGGATATTAAATCTCTAATCCGGTTCGGAACCACTTCACTTTACGCTTAGTTTGACGAGGAAAATGGACCGACTGATGTTTAATATAATTGCTGAATGCAAAAATATAAGTCCATCGCAGGCCAATCATCTTCATGCATTAAGATCATTTTGAATCGATTTTCGCCGAATTCGGAACGGAATCATGTCGGTTTATCAATACCGTTTGACTGTGAGAAAAACAACGCAATATAATTAAATGGTGGCTCGATAGCGCCGAAAGTTATTTTCGAAAACATTTTCGGCGAATTATGGCGGGAAAAGATAAATTGATTTGTGTGAAAATGAAAACGCGTTGTTAATTCAAGCCATTTCAATAATTTTGAGCAGTATATCGGGCATTTCCTCGATATGTGAACAAAAACGTTTTTTTGTTTTAAACAGTGAAAAAACGCTTGTAAGGCGTTCGAAATGAGTCATATGTCAAACATTTATTTTGTTCATAAGGAGGCGATAAAATTAAACTTTGAAAAAATTGATTTGGGAAGGTTAATCTTGAGAAATGACGTCATTCAAGGTAATTTAAGTAATAAGGCTATGTATTGGGCACTTTTCGGCGATATGGAACATGATTTATTTTGCAAAAATCTTGATATTGCGTGGGTTCATGTCGGCGATTTCAGCTTATTACGGCGATATTGGCCCCATGTATATTTTTAATTTTCAGAATGGTTTCAAAACATGACTTAACTTGTTCTTTGTGCCAATTGGCTAAAACTTTCGATATTAGAAGCCAATATGGAATGATATATATTTTCGCCATCCGGAGGCGTGAGTTCGTATCCCACTTCAGGCACCATATTGGTGTGCCGTGTATTAATGTATTTACCACGGCACAAGGTCTGCAGTACTTCTGACTCAGACCATTTCACAATCGGTCTGACGCCAAGATATAATATTGGCATCAGAACAGTTTATCTATATTTGACATAGTCCTCGACACAGTGGCCTAAACAGTCGGCCTCGGCTCCTTTATAAGGATTCCGAGGCCGTGCTAGGTCGGGGACACTTTTCGAGAGGCTTTTAAGAGATAGATTCGGAACCCGATTGCTCCCCGATTCTGATATAACAAAGATTAGGTAATGAAGTTGAAACTAGCATTATTATGAGATTACAGTAAAGGTAACAGGTATCCATTAGGATAAAAGGGATAAATATACCCTTTTAACTGGTGAATAGCGAGTAGCGAAAAGAACCCACGCAAAAAGTAAAAGACATTTATTTTAAAATTTTTTTAAAAAAACCTTAAGGGGTAGCGGCGCTTCAATATTTTCGAAAAGAAACGCACTTGGCACAAGATTACGCAAAAACCCAAAATATGTTATTTTCTGTCCGAACGTGGAAAACTTGAAAATCTCCACGTAGAAGGCTAATTCCTGGTCCGATACCTTGGGAGTGCCAAAACGGTTATTATAACACCCGATTGAAATGGTCAACCACGACCTCCCCAAACCACTCGTGAATACCATAATAGCAACACGAGCACAGATTAGAAAAATAATTTTGTATCATAAAAATTGAGCCATTATGCTCTCACTGTATTTTAGAAATGTCAAAAGTTCACCCTTTCCCATTATCAAAAAGTATTGGTCCAGGTAAACCCTAAATTGGAACATAGGTACCGGACAAAAAATCTACCGGTTTCACGCGGTTCAAAAAATGCACACAGGCCGGTGCCGTAGATAAAGAAAAAATTAAAAGGGTTAAAGGAAGTCTCCGGATATGACCATCTATATCCAGGTTTCACCCTTGTAAGAAGTAGGCCAATATCGGAGACCTCCTCTCATCGTTAAAACATAAAAAACTGAGATGAATTCGGGCGGCGATTACCTTCTAAATGTATCAATACAGATAAGCTGCCCCTGACCATCTCATGGACATCTTTAATTCACGGATAAATGCCAAACCGCTTCCCCAATCAGTGGAATTAAAAAATTGCGCAACCTGTTCCGGGTTGGCAAGTTATAACAATACAAGACAAGCCCTATTAAAGCACCCACTATAAAAAGTGCAAGAGAAAATTAACCATCGCCGAACTTTCCTTAGAATCATTGGTATCACAAACATACAAAATACTTATAAATTTTCGAGTCATAACCGCCAAATAAGGAAATTTAACAAATATCTCAAATTGACAAAGCAAAACAATTTTACATTATTTTTGAAGAAAAATTTGAAATTTTACATGAACAAGGTAGAGTGGTATTTCGCAGCGTTACCTTACAATTGGTGTGAATACAAAATTTTTCAAATAAATATTAACATGGAAAATTGAGTATATCTGAATTCCAGCTTATGACTGGCTGATATGTTTGAAACTTTTTGTTCACTATGATCGTTATCCATTATGTGCACCTGATTGGTATTTAAATTTATCTTGTAACTGCAAGAGAAAAACAAAGCTGCCTTGAAAGCGACTTGTTCGACATATTTAAATATCTTATCGAGAAGATTCGGCGGTCTTCTGTCTCATTTAACACCATTTTTAATTAAAATCAAGATTTTAGCCCTATAACAAAGTCAATCAAAATTTGAAGCCAAGTTTTTTTTACAAATAATTGTCCTTATCTCAAATCTTGTACTTAATAAGATAGTAACTGAAAACAATCCTTGAATGATACAATGGAGTTATATCTTATTTTAAGCTTTCCACGTAAGACTATCTATTGGACTCTGGTGGACAAAAAACATTTCTTTTTTTAAATTCATATTTTTACTAAAAAATCGATGGTTCTTCCTTTTTTAAATTTATATATACATTCAGTTATGAAAAATGCGAGAAAGCCGTCGTGAATGTCGATCACCTGGACCGTTTAAAATTTCCCTTTTTCTCCCCTTAATGGGTGACGGGTCCTAGATAATGCGCTCTAGTTAAATTTGAAGGAAGAAAATCCCGAGAAACCTTATATATCGTGTTTACTTCCCGTAAAAAGTACGGAGGTATTTTTCGCCTAGTTAAACCAAACATTTTATGGGTTTTTTGCAATAAAAAAAAATTCCTATACTGTAGCCTTTAGAAAAAACGCTTACCAACTTTCATGAAAACTAACCTTAAAAACTGTTTTTTTTGTCATAGCTTGAATTACCGCCGCGAAGAATGTAGATTACTTGCGTGGGATCTTCTTCCGTATTGTAAAAATAAAGCTCTAATTTGGAGTGACATCATAAATTATTTTTGGGTTAAATCTAGTTATTTTTGACCAGGAAGGCCAATAATAAAATAGCATAACGCTGTCCAAATTAATACTAACCCCTCCTACGATATGAAAACCTATTATTTTTCAAATCGAGAGCTCAAACCGCCATGGTTAGGATCTTCATTGATATTTAACCAACCGTTCCTTCTTGTATTACTGGTAGATATATTGTATTAAATTCGCCTTAACCAGCGACAAGATTTTTAAATTATCGCGTTTTTTAGTGCAGTTTATATCAAAAGAGTACAAAAAAGTTTTTGGACTATGTATTAGCATGAAAAAAAGTGTTTCTTTTTAAATATTAATCTTGTCCCTACGTGTCAAAAAACTACAGAACACCCTGCCAAAGCGCGATTAAAAAAGCTTGAAACAATCAAAACATTTCAACGCGAATTTTATATCAAATCAAATATTTCCTATTTTTTGTTTTAAAATATTTTCTTCAAAAAGCGTTTTATTTTACTCTTTCATGCATTCCGATCTTATTTAAAAAAAAACAGCGCAAATTTCGATATTTTTGAAGTCGCGAGTATCGTATTTTAAATGAGTTTGGTAAATCACACAGTAGGTATTTAGTCATGAGATGTTTCTATTCGCCATTTCACTTGTCAATTATTCCCTCTTAACGGTGTCAAATGAAAGCAAAATTAAAATACATGCCAAATATTTGGGCGGACCGAGGTTTAAATAAACTAAACAACTAATAAGATGTTGTATATATAAATATAAAATTGTTATTAGATTCCATTAGATTAGGTTTCGAAAACGTTGGTTTCAGCATCTGTCACAAATACGGGACTATCCGATAACATCTAAGTTCCTACGTTTTTATGGTTTGGTCAGAAAGTTTGATGGTTCTCTTCCTGATATGATACATATCATCAACAAATTGAGCTTATTAAAATACATCCAGTGCCAATATCGCCAAATGTGCTACTATCACCGATTTTCAAGTTCTAATCTAAAAAATTAATCTTAAAAATTACACCACATACTCAAACGTCCTGACAACAAACGTCCTTACATTTTTCGATTTTGATAAAAATATTTTTGGAAAAACTATGATTTTTAATTGATTAATTTTTCTTCATTTTTTCAATTCTGTACATGTTCTTGAAAATATAATGAACCGATTGTCTTGTTAAGGGCCTCGGTGCATTTTGACAGATTTGCACTTTTTCAATTTTTTTTTTGTCTTGATGGGAAACTTTTTGCCACTTGAAAATTTTCAAATAAAAACTTTTTCGCACACAAGTTGCCATTTTTCAGCTTGCTTTGTATAATTTGAATTTCTTCAAATTGATTATTTTTACTTTTACAAATCGTCTTTTGAAAAAACACTCAAAAAACGCGCGTTTGTAAGTTATGTGTCTAAATAACAGTAAAATTGGGTGCTTTAAAAAAGGGCTTGTCTTGAGTCTGATTGTGGGCGCGGGTGCTTGATATTGGGATCGCTAAAACTTATCCTATTTTCATTTTAAAGTAGGACTAAAAAATTTGTTTAAGGATTAACTATTTCCGAGCGAGTCGAAACGCTCACCAGCTCGATGACTATCCTGCTCAACCAACCGGACGTCAAGGCTCCAATCCGTGGTCGAGGACGACGCCTTCCTCAGAACCTTGTCAACCTCATTGACCCTGAGGAAGACGAGGACCAAGAGGACTCCGAGCCCAGCGACTCTGATGTTACTGAGGATCGAGAGGACTTTGAGCCTTCTTTTGAGGATACTGTGGACCGCGAGGGCTCTGTAGTCAATTATAATGGTGGTTCTCAGGTCTCATTAATGCCTCAACGACCCATCTCTGCTATATCTGGCCCGGAGCCTATAGTACTGGAACTCCCTGCACCTCAATATAGCCTTGACAACCCGGAACAGGTTGCTCAAGATTTTTTAAAATCTATTGTATTAGGGGAATCTATTTGGGATTTATCAGACAATTACAAATGTCCATGAGGTGGTCAGGGCAGCTTATCTGCATTGACACATTTAAGAGGGTAATCGCCGCTCTGAATTCATCTCAAGTTTTTTATGTTTTAACGATGGACGAGGTCTCCGGATATTTGGCCTACTTTTTACGCGGGTCAAACCTGGATATAGATGGTCATATCCGGAGACTTCCTTTAACACCCCTAATTTTTTCTTTATCGACGGCACCGGCCCGTATGCTTTTTTTAAACCGCGTGAAACCGGTAGATTTCTTGTACGGTACCTTTGTTGCCAATTTAGGGTTCACCCTGGACCAATATATTTTGATCATGGGAAAGGGTGAAATCTTGACGTTCTTAAAACAAAGTGAGTGCATATGGCTCAATTTTTACTATACAAGACTATTTTTAATTTGTAGTCGTGTTGCCTATCACGGTATTCACGAGTGGTTTGGGGCGGTCGTGATTGACCATTTTAATCGGGGGGTTGATATAACCCGTTTTTGGACCAAGGTATCGGACAAGGAACTAGCCTCATACGTGGAAATTTTTAAGTTTTCCACGTTCGGGCAAGATAAAAATATTCTGAACTTTTTGCGCAATTTGTGCCCAGATGAGTTTATTCGAAAATATTAAAGCGCCCGCCACCCCCTTAAGGTTTAAAAAAAAAAAAAAATTTAAATTTTCATTTTAGTTTTCATTTCTCCGTGGGTTCTTTTTCACCGTTCGCTTTCACCAGTTAAAACGGGCATTATTCATGCCCGTTTTATTCCTTAATGCTGACTGTACCTTGACTTGTGGACTCTCTAATAAAGTACTAGTTTACGTAAATCTTTGTCTTATCTCAGAACTCGGGGAGCAAATCGGCCCGAAACTAACTCTCAGTAAA
>SCLH01001520.1:9277-21847 GCA_004367855.1 Oikopleura vanhoeffeni | reverse complement strand
TATATTTTTTAAGTGGACGTCCACTTAAAAAATATACCAAAATATATACAAAAATGTATCAAAATATACCAAAAAAAATATCCATGGACGGTTGTTTTTACGTTATGTTTAACTCTAAGAGTTATCTCAGTGCAGTGTTATATTTTTGATCTACTCTTTCCATCCCAAATACATGCAATAACCGACAAAAACTAAGAAAAATAATAAGAAAAAAATTGATAAATATAAGCCCGCATCATTCATTTGTTTTTTCTCTTTGTTCATTTCTTAGAATTTTCATTATCATTAGAAAACTTATGTCCGATAGATTTGTTAATAATTAGGAATATTTATGCATCGGATCTATAGTTTATCATGACTTTTCCAAATGATGTTTTAAAATCATTAATATTGCACTTATAAAATTTTATTTGCTAAACATTTTGGAAATTTAACCACACGAGGCGGCCCAACATCGTCGAAAGTTTTTTGTCTTAAAAATGCGACGATATTTCCAATTTGACGTAGAATTTTTACATCCGGAATTGGTTGTCAAGTAGAATCTTGCTTCCGATCATTTACCGCCTGAGTTTGAGGTGTTGTTAGCAAATGTGGAACATTGTACTTTATTTGATTTTTCCAACCTAAGTCTATCTTAAAAATGCTTACTATCTCTATAGCGCGTGTTCGAATCTCATTAATGTTGTCTTAGTGATTGTCTGAATGATTGCTAGAGTGATAACACACCAATCAACTTTGGCGGTCCCAATATCAAGTACCCTTGCCTATAATCATACTGAAGACAATCAATGAGACAACAATAATGGGATTCGAACACGCGTTATAAAGATAGTAAGCATTTTTAAGATGGAATTAGGTTTGGAAAAGGGTATTGTAGTCGCTTTCAGAGCCCACATACCTAGGGTCAGTACCGGGAGATTTATCTGCAAAACCAAACCCCTCTGCAATGATTCTTTATGTTTCTCGGATTGAATCTTCTCAAAAAAAATGATTCACGACCAAAAAAAAAATTTTGGTGCCACCTAGTGGTCAGAATTTGAGACAATTTGAGACACTTTTTAAGCTTTGTTTGTCACTATTCTACTACCTTATGTTTTCATTTATTGTTGTCAATAAAAGGATCATGTTTCAAAAAAATAAAGCTTTTTTGAGAAAAAAAAATTCGATAAAAAAAAATTTTGCCAAAAAAAAATGCCATTATACATCATAAAAACGTTTCGGAAAAAATTTTTTTTTCAAAAAGTTTGACTACTGAAGTTTTTTTCAAACAAATTTACGGGAACCGACCAAATTTATTGCTTTCTTTGATAGATATATATAGGCGGCCTATAATAGGCCGGCCGAGCAAAAAATGAGGTACCAGATAAAAAGGTCGTGTGGTTCTGAAATTTAACTGTATACCAATATCATATAGAACAATTTTTTATTTTGATTTTAAATAAACTTCAATTATTCATTTTTTATTTTTAACTGAGTTTTTTATATACTGTAAATGTGCGAAAATAATAACTAATTGAATTTTTCTAAACTTTTTAACGGTTTTTCATGTAATAAGGAATCATCAATGGAAATCATCAATTTTAATTTTCGAAATTAGCTTGTTAAAAAAAAGGTGGGCATTTTTATTGTTCGAAATTAAATTCGAAAAAACCATATTTTACTCATTTGGGTATTTGAACAATACGGAATTTATTTTATTCAAACTTTGTGAAAAAACGGCGAAAAATTTCTGAATAATTTTAATTTATAAGAACAATGCCGGATTTTTAAGCGGGTTCAGGTTTTTAACCAAAAACGTGGCAAATGTTTAAACTTATTAAAATTTTTTCAAACACAGCGAAAGATTTTTCCTGCTTTAAATTTCTCGCAAACAGTGTCAGTTTGGTTTACTGATTCAAATTTTTCGACGGATTCATTTTTTTGAACAGTACAAATTTATAGCATTTTTATGTTCAAATTCATAAGCAAAAAACAAATGAGGATTTTACACAGTCAAAATTTATTAACGAAATACAGTACGGACTTTATACAATCGAAATCTTATCAGCAATAAAAACAAACGAACTTTATGACCAAAATTTTGAAAGAACAGTTTAAAATTTAAGTGTTCGAAATTTTGAAATAAACTTACGGCATTTTTACGTTCACAATTTCATCACCAAATATAAATTACGGATTTTATATTAACACAAAGATAAGAGTACGAATTTCAAAGTGTCCAAATTTTTGTTAAAAACAGTGACGTAATTCACTGCTTAATTTTTTAGAAACAGTGAAGAACTGCTGTGTTCAAAATTTATTATAAAAACCTTTCGGAATTAATTGTGTTTAAAATGTTTTTATAAAAACAGTACTAAATTTTTTTGTTCAAACTTTTTCAAACGGTGAGGAAGTTTTGTGTTCAACATTTGTTATTAAAACACACGGAATTAATTGTGTTAAAAATGTTTGATAGAAACACTACAGATTTTTCACAGAGACGAATTTTGTTTTTCATTTTTTTAAAAATAGAACGGAATTGTAATGTTCAAAATTCAATTTTTTAACAGACGTTTTATACGTCTTATTTTATTTAAACAATATAGAATTTTGTGTTCAACATTGAAAAAAAAACAGAACAAAATTTTTGTGTCCAATATCCTTTTAACACCTTTTGTTAAATCTAAGAGATGTGGGCTGAAATGCGGCCTCATGAGTGGCTAGGAGGGGTCTCAGGACTGTTAGAATTGGCTCCCTGGCCGCTTTTCAACCCACATCTCTCAGATTTAACAAAAAGTGTTAAAGGGATATTCAAAAAGAAATGTTTCTTGCGTTCAATTTTTTATCAATAGAAGTAATTTTTCTAATGATTTTCCACGGATATTATTAACGAGACTTTTTCATACTTTGACAGTTTGCAAAAAGAAAAACGAACGAGTTTAATCGTAATTATACCTACGTTATCCGATTATTTCTGTAACCATTACTGTAAAATTATACTGCAATTTATTAATTTAAGAGATGAATGACTATGGCGATATGAATTAACGTATATTCTCAGCTTGAGAATATTCGTTGATAAGCATCACCATATTGAATATTGTTTAGTCTGAATAACTCAGACCTCTATTGCCCAATTAACAAGGTTCTTCGGAGCCTTAACATAACACCTTATTCCCTTTTTTATAATCTCTGGTACGCATTTCAAGAATATCTTTCTGATAACAGTTTTTATTTTATGTGACATAATTTTTCCGCAGAAAGAAATAACTTTCAAGCATCTATCTTATCTATATATTTTTCAGTTTTTCACCATTTTTAAAAGTAAAGATTCGTTCACAGAAAAAATAAGTAGACTTAAGAAGTGGGAAATCTAGAATGTCTGCAGAAACATTTTTCACAGTAAAAGGGCCTTAGTTTTTTCAAATTCTTATCTATCCATCTTATAAGATATTCTTTAATTATCTATCTTATCTAAAAGATACCCATCTTCAGATTTTCGCCAAACCAGCGTGACGAAAGGACCTTTAATATAAATTTAATAAATTTGAAAATAATAAAATTAGAAAACGTTGCCATAACTCAAAAAAATCAAATATACTGTATATTCCTTAGTGTTCTTTATTTTAATATTATATGAAATAATATATTATTTCATATACATGTAAAGATTTCAAAACATATGTTATAATTACTGCAATTGTCACCCCACGTTAAAATTTCAGCAATATAAACCCGTGTACCCAAACTGGTCCGAATTTACACCACAAATTGACACAGTTGGTTATTCATCGCGCTCGTTCATAGTGAAATACACAGGGATTACATGAAGGATATAAAACTGAAATTTTCCTAAAATTATTTTTTTATTTTCTTTGGTTCGGAAATTATAGCTATTTGGTTGGTTTGAAATCAAGAACACCAATGAATAAAACTGTGTTTTTAAAATATTTTTTTGGAAACTATAACGCCCGTAGTACAGCCGCGAAAGTCGAATTGGCCAAATAAAGCCCGCGCTGAGTTTCCCGTGAAATCGATTGTTTTTGAAAAAAAATTTCAAAAAAAATTCTTGGTTTTAAAATTTTATTTCCCAGATGAACAAATCATATCAGTACCCATTTTTGACTTTCAAATTTTCTTATTTCAAATTGTCAAATCTTAAAAGTGCATCACTAGGCTTTTACTTTCGCGTTACAGGATGAATTTATTTTTGAAGCTTTTATTGATCAAAGAAGTGGAATTCGGTGCGCTCATTGGTGAAAAGTGGACCGAACGTGAAAGTAGAGTCCCAGTGATACTTATTTTTCATTTTTGAAGAAAAAAAATAACTTTTATACCTGACTCAAATCAGTGTATCTCATGAATTTCATCTTCATGTATGTCAATGTCGACATTTACTTTTTGTCCTTCCCATTCATATTGAAAGTTGGGTGAATGAAAAGTTTCCTGCGCGACCATTTTGGATAATACTTCGTTCAAGGTTGGGGCGTACTGTGCTGTACGCGCTATATCTAAAATAACAATTTCGAGGTTTGAGATATGATATGAGGGTGCAATTGTGTCTCGAGAAAAATTCCTGAAAAAAACATTCTTCAACATAAAAATAAATTTAAGAGGGAGTGTGGGTGTAGTACTTTTTCAACCACGGTTTCAAATTCGGTATTTTTTTCTTGTTTCTAACAATCCAGCACATGAGAAATCGATTGCAAGCAAAAAGATGATTATTAGCGAATAAATAGTTCTAGAATATCTGATTAACATGCAAAAAAAATTAATTAACAATTTGAGATGAAACATTTCAAAGTGACAAAGTTCAATATACAAAAGAAAAATTTATCACAATCGATTTCAAAAATTTAAAACGGGCACCCACAATCCCCTTAATTAATACATTTTGGTAATTTTTGTCTATAATGCCCATATTATTAATAATATTTCGGGTATATCAAACCCATATTATTTCCTCAGGGGCAAAATTAAAAACATGTTAAAATGTATCTATTTTTTTCAGTCTTTAAATTTCTCCTTGCAAACATTCATTTGATACTTGAGAATTTCACCGGTCAAAAGTTCGGAATCTGAAATTTGCCTACGGCATATCACTGGGCATATTAGTATTTTACTATGCAAAATATTTTCCGAAAGTGAACATTTTAAAGTATTACACGTTTTAAAGAAAAAAGTCATTTTCCTAAGTAAGCATTTCACAAAGATATTTGAAAAAAGCTAAAATTTAACGTTTGACCAAATTATTATATATTTTTCTAAGGAAGTTATATCATATATAATGTATATGGCTAAAACAACCTTGCGATTTCACTTTCTGTCCACTCCAATGCACACTCAAACAAACAAATTCAAATTTTATTAATGTTAAACATTGATTATGAGCTAAATCATCTTAACTTTTACAACCTGTTACGTTATGTGCGCCATTGTCGTCAGTTACATCAGCATGAATTATTGGTGAAAATTGAGGTTTTCTATCTGTTAGGCTATTTTTCACGGGCAAGACTTGGCTCATAATTTACCGTGATAATAAAATTTTCGAAGTTGATAAACGTTTTATTTTTCTGTTAACATGGAACAGCCTATACCTGTGACCAGATTAAAGTCAATGTCATCCAATAAACCACTTGTTAACTCAACAAAGCCATAACTACTGATTTTCACTTTTTGCCACATTTTGTCAATTTTCTTCAAATAGATTTTTGAAAAATTTTTAATTAATTTCCTCAATAAGTATCAATATATACCTATTAATGTATTGTTTCAATTCACATTCATAGAGACGAAAACGTATTATTTCTGGCTCAGAAGAACCTTGATATCAACAATATACATCAAGAAATATTGTTTTGATGAACAATCATACGGACAAAAACTGACCGGCTTCAAATTTGCTCACATTTTGTTCTTACATGTTAACAATATCCTTTTCTCAACCCAAGTCCATCTTAAAAATGCTTACTATCTCTAAAGCGCTTGCTCGAATCCCACTAATGTTGTCTTATTGATCGATTGAATTATTACACACTGATCAACTTTGGCGGTCCCAATATCAAGCACCCTTGCCTATAATCCTACTCAAGACAATCACTCAGACAACATTAGTGGGATTCGAACACGCGCTATATAGAAAGTTAGCATTTTTAAGATTGACTTAGGTTAAGAAAAGAATACACATTATGTATTTCAGCATGTAAACCACGATAAGACTCCAGAGTATGTATTTTTTAGGACTGTCAAAACTGGGTAGGCAGTAGAAGGGCAAAAACGTCAAAGGGCAAATTTTCAAAAATTTGCCCTTCTACTTGTTTTCTAGTCAAAAGGGCAAAAAGTCTTTGTACGAGGGCAAAAGTGAAAAAAAACGTCGTCAAAGGGCAAAAAATAAAATTTCGTCAAAGGGCCAAAAAAAGTCAAGACCGTTAAAGGGCAAAAATTTTTTTTCTAGAAATAATTATTTTCGAAGATGAATAATTTTTTTAAAAACAACCAGATTTGACGAAAAAATGGAATATATACCCATTAATGTATTGTTTTAATTGACATTCATAGAGACGAAAACGTATTATTTCTGGCTCAGAAGAACCTTGATATCAACAATATACATCAAGAAATATTGTTTTGATGAACAATCATACGGACAAAAACTTACCGGCTTCAAATTTGCTCACATTTTGTTAACAATATCCTTTTCTCAACCAAAGTCCATCTTAAAAATGCTTACTATCTCTAAAGCGCTTGCTCGAATCCCACTAATGTTGTCTTATTGATCAATTGAATTATTACACACTGATCAACTATGGCGGTCTCAATATCAAGCACCCTTGCCTATAATCCTACTCAAGACAATCACTCAGACAACATTAGTGGGATTCGAACACGCGCTATAGAGAAAGTTAGCTTTTTTAAGATTGACTTAGGTTAAGAAAATAATATACATTATGTATTTCAGCATGAAAACCACGATAAGACTCCAGAGTATGTATTTTTTAGAACTGTCAAAACTGGGTAGGCAGTAGAAGGGCAGAAACGTCAAAGGGCAAATTTTCAAAAATTTGCCCTNCAATTTTTATCGTACTGAATTGTCAGAGTGCTCCTGTTTTTGGTTTTTTATTTTTGAATTTTTGTCTGAAAATTTCAGATCCGCGGTTTTCCCAGATTGCTGCGATGCAGGCTCCCTTAATTCCTGTAATTCGCTTTATGAGCACTTCGATTTGCCGTTTTTTAAATGCGTCCATTTGAGTCATTCCCTAATATCCCATTGATTTTCTTTCAGTTTCTAGAACGTCATGCACTGCACATAAAATCATTAATTGTCGCGAAGTCCTTTTCTCCATCACGTTTTTTAAAATGGACTTTTATTCCGCACTATGATTTCTCGTTCATCCCGGATTCTATTTGAATGATGAAATTTCTTTTGGGTATTGTAATCTGCTCCGATCATCTGAAACGCGTTTTGCCCCATGTCTTTCATTAATAAATTTTTATTTTAAAGTGACAGTCAGGTATTGTCATATGTTAATCTGTTTCGAATTTTCCCTATTTCTTATATTTGCGATAACAAATTCTGTTTTCCAAGTTAGGGTACTTCTGTGATAAAGCCGATTTGATATTATGAGTTTATTCAATTATCATTAATTTGATCCATTCTGTGTTTGTCATTTAGCAGATCGATACTTTTTTTTTAGATTGCGCTCAAAAGTTCTATTGTTTATCACTTTGATCATTTTTTAGACTTGCAGTGGCTGCCTTGTTTTCATTGCTTTCAAAAATTTCAGTTAGTTTGAGGTATTATTACTTCATTTATTTTTTCGTTTCATCATTCTTTTGCTTTTATTTGATTAAGTGATGGCTTCTTTGATTGTCTTGGAGACGATTTTTCGAATATTTACTGTAAGTAAAAACTTTTGAGTTTTACTTTTTCCTTTCTCTTTGGTACCAATTGTACAATGAGTTTTGCAAAAGACAAAAGATATAAGCGCTGTTTTTTTATAAAGTTATTCGTTCCGAGCTCAAATGGTGAGGATCGGAATTTTTTAGAGTTTAGTGACAAGTTGGTCTCGCCATATGTCCGACGTATTTGTCCAGGATACAACTGATTTAACTCAAATAACCGAAAGAACGTGGCAACACCAGTGTTTTTTTGAATTCTTGATTGCTCTTCCCAAAACTGTATTTGACCTTCGTTTGAGTATCAATCATATGTATTCCTCTCATAGGGATTAAGTCACACATTCCGAAACCGTATCAGCTGAGATTCCGTGCAAACCAAGTTAGTTTGGCTTATTATCTGACATTGTTTTTCTGTACATATGTGTTTTTTTCCAATAGAAATTATTACAAAACGAGTACCAACAATGCTTGTTTTTCCATATTTCTTAAAAAGCATAATAAAATGAAAATTGGTTTCTAGAGCAATTTTGCGCGCTCCCCTTAACTCGTAGCTATTGACGTGTCGTATCCCAAATCTTTTTGCCACACTAGTTGCTACTTTAATCGGGCCATATTAGCAAGTTTATTATCAATTCTTTTCTACTTAATAATTTCGCCATTGCTATAATTAAAACCAAAACATTTAACGAAAAATTAAAAGGCAATTTTTAGTAGAAAAAAAAAGGTGCGAAATTACTTTTGTTTGTCATCAGTGATATTGGATGAATTAACCTTTATTTATAATTTGCAATACCTCACTATAACTTCAATGATTTTTATCCGTGTTAAATTTATATGTTTTACAAAACACGGCTTTAGTATGCTCTAATTAATTTTGAATCTATTTCTTGTGTTGACATAGAAACTCCGTAGGCGGTAGATGGCCTTTTTGTTTTTTTTTCCCAAAGTTTTGGACTTTGATTTCTTTTAAACGGAGGCCTACTGTTGTGTCTTGAAGTCTTAAAATTCGTTCTTTTTGGGTCTTTCGCTGATTTGGTTACTTTGAAGATATATAGATAGCAATAATACCTGATTTGAGAAAAGTACTCAATTCGTTCAAAATCTTCCGGGTAACTTCCCCAAGTGTTTTCAGCTTTTTGTATCATTCATGACTCTGAATAACGTACAAATTCAAATAGTAATATGTCATACTAATTCTTATTTCGCGAAATAAGATTCCGTTTGAATTTTTATGTTCAAATCTTAAATTAGGGTTTATTGCCAAAAATTTTTAGTTATTGTCCTTTGTTTACTTGCCCGGAACCTTTTTTCTATTTGAAGTCACTGATGCTTTGGCTTTGGTGTATATGAAAAAGTTTCTTTAAAACTTTAGAACCATTGCATTCTTTCATTGATTTAGCAGTTTTGGAAAAACGTTCTACTTAGCACTATTCATTATAACGGCACGGTTGTTAATTTTCGGGCTAGTAATGGAAAATGTTCAAAGTTTTTTTCTAATCCGTGAAGCTTTATTTTGTGATTTAAAAAATTTTGAAAACATACTTAATACAGTTACAACTTTCAAATAAAACAGCCAACGTCATTTTGTTTCACGTTTTCGTTAACTTTAACTGATCTTGTCATTAATGTTAGCGTCGTGAATGCGAGGTTTGTTCTGTTAGTAACAAGTTGTGCATATTTCAACCCTGATAGTTTTGCGGAGAAATGGCCTCGAGAAGCTTCACTTTGGCACCCTCCTTAAACTCGTAGACTCGATGTTTACCAATAGTGCCGCAACATTATCGCATTTTAGCGACTTCATTAATGACAGATCGTTATCGTTATCGTAACGTTGAACAAATGTACGTGTGTGCCGGTTTTTAGTTTGAAAATTTTTACTTGTTACAGTATTGTTTTTTGAAGTTTTTAGAATACAAAATTAAACTTTCATGTGTTAGAAAAATCTTAGGACATCTTTTTCCATTCTCATAGCCGAAATATACTGCGTTTATTTCAGGTATGTTGGTAAAGTAGTTGTTTTTGTTCCAGAATGCTTATCCATTGAAGTAAGTGTTGTTTTAGAGTTTTAGACTTTTGTTTATACACACAAAGTTCAAATCGATTCCGTGACTTCATGAAATAGGCTCTTCGGTGACTAAGCAGTTGATTTAATTACGCTGAAAATTTTTATTGCCCAATCAAACACCTATTTTCAGGTTGTTGACATAATTTTTCCAAAGTGATCTTATTTCGAGTGAATTTTTATGATATTTTTAAACCCTTATTTTTGATTATTTCGTCACGTGGTTTTATTTTCGGTTCATTATGAGAAAGTTACTTAATACGTTTTGAGTTGACCTGGGATTTTTGGATTTTGCATGCTACCTTTTCATCACTTTTCTCCTATTTTTCTTTTCAAATACTCAATCTGCGGAGCCACCTTAAAGATTGTAACTGAATTTCTAAGACTTCATTGCATCCCGTATCGCTCGTTTAATAGAGAATTTCCAGAGTCAAACCTTTTGAGAAAAAATATAACCATGCACTCTAAGTCGTCGCCCTACGTAAGTCTCTTTTTTTTGTCAACACAAGAAATTAGTTTTCAAATTTTTGGTTATTCTAAGATTTTATTGTGAAAAAATTATTTGTTTATACTGACCGATAGAATCATTTGAGTTTATATGAGTATGCAATTAAATTAAGGTTTTATTTCATCCTTATTGCTTGAGTGACAACAAAAGAATTTCGCAATTTTTTTCTTTCTATATCCTAATAAATTGCCTTTTATTCGTTTAATTTTTGTTTTTGCGTTTTTTATTGATAGCATTGTGAATAGTATCTTTAGTAATTGAACACTGACTGCTTGATAATGAAACTTGATAATCTTGGCATTTAAAGTGACGGCAACTAGTTGGCTTCTAAAAATCGGTTGCGTACGATTTCATGTCTGAGGTCTCGAGTTAGGCGGGTCGTCCGCAAATGGCCTCTAGAAACCTTTTTCCAATTTTTTTATGCTTTTTTTAATTATGTGAAATACGCTTTGTATCGTTTTATTTCAACAAATTTCTTTCGTTTGAAGATTTACCACAATTACAAAAGTCGAACATTGGACAAACTCATCTGAGTGTTGTTGCCGGACTCTTCGCTGCACATTATTGGGTTCGAATGTGTGCTTTTATCGAGATGGTACTTTGATTGGCCCCCCACGGTAAAACCAGTTTTTTTGTATGAGAGCAATTCTAAGATTTTCAAACAACTAAATTGTGTTTTGCTCACGTATCGTCGGTTCTGATTAATTCCATTGTTGTACCCTACACCTGGGAGAGACTACCTATTGAAAAACTTGTTATTTTTAAGCACGTTTTACGAGTGCAGTAGAGGCAAGAAACGTCAAAGGGCAAATTTTCAAAAATTTGCCCTACTACTTGTTTCCTAGTCAAAAGGGCAAAAAGTCTTTGTACGAGGGCCAAAATGAAAAAAACGTCGTCAAAGGGCAAAAATAAAATTTCGTCTAATGGCCAAAAAAGTCAAGACCGTCAAAGGGCAAAATTTTATTTTTCTAGAAATAATTATTTTCGAACAAAAATAATTATTTTAAAAACAACCAGATTTAAACTTAATCAATCAATAGAAAAGTTGGTGCCTTATAGTGACTCGGAGTCTGACGACACAATGGAAGAATCATATGAAAATCCCGAAGGTCAGGCTATCTAAAATAAAAGTTTGGCCTAAAGAGCGTTTTTCATATTTTTATCAGTTTTACTGTTTGCCCCGGTTCTCCCAGTCCGAACCCTACGCATTGGCTGAAATATTTCATGGGTGACTTTTCTATCATTACTGATTTCATATTTTAGAAAAAAAAAATTTCAGCGTGTGACGCGTCGCTTAAGACAATTGCCAGAATACGATATTCGAAACCAAAAAAAAAAGATAATTATTTGTTTTTAACGCAATTTTTCTTATTTTTCGATTTCAGAAACTTATCTGGCTATCAAAAGATTCTCATACTAGATATTTCATTATCATGAAGATATTTACGGATGCTTTTCTCAGAGAAAATTAAAGTACAGGGGGGTGCGGCGTACAGTTAGAAAGTTCGTCGCCCAAAACCCCGGACTATACGCGTAATCCGGACTATACGCGTACTTTCTAACTATACGCGTACTTCTGGGAAAATGTGCTCTGATTGGTCAATTTGTTCAATATCTAGAGTTAAAAATTGCGTTAAAATATGGTCAAAAAAAGAATTTTTGGTGATTTAAGGGGGTGGGCGTCGTAATTTTTTGAGCCCTTTATAGAATTAATTTATGATACATTAATATCGGTTATGACTAAAGTTGACCCAAGGAATCTCATGGTGGCAATAATTTTTTTCAAAACAATCTAGAACAAAATCTAGAATTTTCAAAATTCGAATATTTTTTTGCTTTAACCCGCATAAAACCGGTATTCTACCATGATATAAACATTTTTTATTGGTGAATATGACCCACCGAAAACGATGCATGACATTCAAATTATCGCAAATGTCTTAATCGAATTCTAGAAATTTCAATTATTTTCAAGCAAAAATGTTAAACCTAATTATCGAATTTGACGCTGATTGGTTCAAAATTTCGATTAACTGTAAGCCAACTTTTTGATCAGTGAAATCTCAGCTTCAATTTGGTGGTACTTTTGTTCTGATCAGACGAACTTTTTTTTCGAACTTTT
>SCLH01001519.1:0-47990 GCA_004367855.1 Oikopleura vanhoeffeni | reverse complement strand
TACTTTCGAAAAAATCGAAGCACATTTTTTTTCGAAAATTTTTGCACGTGACCTTCAAAAATTTTGAGTTTGTGGTCGAAATTTGAAAAAAACGCTTCAAGAGGAGTTTATATTTGTTCTGTGCTAGTGTTTGCCGGAATTTGAATGGATTCCAATATATAACCTAGGAGGAGATAGATTTTTGATGAAAAAAATGCTAAAAATCGGTAGTCTTCTGCGATTTCTAGAAAAACTGAAGTGATTTTTAAAAAAAACTCTTCTAGAGGACCTAAGTTTACAAGTCATACGAGATATGTTATAATTTGAGCTGTTTTCTAAATAAACCCTGGGAGGATATAGATTTTGAAATTTGGTCGAGGGACACCTTGTACTGATAACGTATCTCAGAGTGTATCGGAACAAAAAGTCATTGACCAATGGTTTTGACAAGATTAAGGGTACATCTGCAACATGGCTAATCTTAATTGTCCCATAGTTTCTCGGTTAGGCTGATTTCTCATCCAGAAAAGTCAATTACAGCGACCAGTTCCCCCTTAAGGGGGTTCTATAGGCAAAATGGACTTTTTGAATTGCTTATTTCTCTCGGCATAGACATAGGAAGTGACTAANTTTTCGCAAGATTAAGGATAGATCTACAAATAAGCATTTTCGGTTTTTCTCATGAACTCCTAGTTTTCAGTATATTTCACCTAGAAAATGTCAAATCAGAGTCGTATACCCCCTTAACTAGATTTCGCGCAAACCGTATTTTCATTCAAAAAAGTATGATTCCGAGTATAAACAAGAGCGAAGAAACAAAACGAGGACATATTTGAATTAAGTTAAAGTAGCAATTCTTCATATTTCCAGCTAATAACCTCAAAAAAATAAGTTTGAAAATTTTGAACCATAAATGAGGAAAATTTTCGAAATATTTCCAAATAGTTTCGACCAAAAATCCCAAAAAAGTGTCATATGATTTTCAAATAGCATAGAAAAAATATGTGGTCACCTACGCAAAAAATTAAAGTGGCAATTTTGAAAAGTGTTTTTCGTTGATTTGAAACAAATAATGAAAAAAAATATTTGAAGAAAAATAAGGCATTTTTTTGATAATGTTCGGAACTTTTTTCAAAAATTTCTCATAATTTGTCGAATTCGAAAAGTTTAATTCAAAGTCAAAATTTTCTTATAAAGCAATAATTTGAAAATTCTGTAGGTAAAAAAGTTGCCTGGATTATGGAGCATTACTTTGATGGTATATTGAGAAAGATATATGCCCAGTTAAAAGTTTTTCATCAAGAGTCCATATCCGCGGATATCGGTATCTGTCAAAATGCACCGACCCCCTTAAGGAGAGAGGAGTGGGTAAATATTTTGACTGTAAATGTTGTGAATCTGCAAATTATGTTTCAAAGAAGAATCGTTCCCTTGGACTATTAGCATGGGAAATATAAGCTGTTTGATGAACTTTATTTAATTATTTTCATCATTTTGCCACCGTTTTCGAATCGTATTTATGATTCATAATGAAGCTGATTTTCATTTTAAATTGAATATATAGAAACCTTCGAAGTCATAAATATATTCAAAGTCTAGAAATTTTGTCAGAATACAGGGGAGGCCCCCATATCGTCGAATTTGTCTATATCGCCGATTAAAACCTACGCAATTTTTCGATTTGTAACGAAATTCCTGCCAGTGCCCATATCGCCGAATGGACCAATATCGCGAAAACTCCGTGAGCGTTTGAGGTTTTTATAAAACTACTTCGAGTGTGTCAGAACTGACGTCATATTTGATGATTACATTTCCCGAATCTTCTTTTTAAAATTTTTCTTCGATTGCGTTTGGTGAAGTACATATTACTCCACATTTTCGTATTTTACTTCATTTGAATCTTTTGATGGACTCCTAATAAAATATAAAAAAAAATATAATTAACATTTCGCATTATTGCATCGCCAGTATTTTTCTATAAAGGTTCAGAAGGTATATCAAGCTATTTAGGCATAAAAAAATGCGCTCAAAGTTTGGTGTAATAATTTTAGTTAACAGGTGGAAAGGGATGGCATAACTCTGGCAGATTTGTCCATTTTTCAGAGCGATGTAAGTTATGTGTGGAATAGTAAGGGTCACCAATGGTGACTCACCATCTATGTGATATATTTATACATAAAAACTGGTGGTAACTAAAGTTACTAAGGCGGTTTATTTGATTATAAAAAACATTTTGGACAAAACGGTCATCTCTTTTTTCTAATTTGTTCGTTTTTTCTCGAAAAATCGAGGTTTTCGAGTCAAAAAATCATAATTTTAAATTTTTTCACGAAATTTTTTTCAATTTTACTAATAAGGGACATTGACCTAAACACTACCGATTCCGCATTAGTTTTAAATAATTTTATACTAAAAATACAAAAAATGGTTATATTGTGCTCACGTGACCACCGATTTTTTTTTCATTTTGTATATTATTTGCCCTCAATAGTTATGAAACAATTCACCCTGTATTTCTATAGGTGGTTTCTGAATTTTGTTAAAAACTTGTTTATTTAATCGTGGTATTAAAGGTAATTTTGAACTAATTCTGAACTTACCCAAAGTATTAAAAGCTTTAAAATGAATTTTCAAAACGTTGCTGGACAAATTAATTATAATTTTGAGCTATCAAAAGTATTATACAAAACCTCAGCTTTTTAACGTGGTAATAGCTACAGTTTTTGTCGTCTAAAAAGTCACTTAATAAATCGATCTTAGAAAACCCGTTCGATGCTAGAGTTACCCAGCTTCAGATTTGCATAATTTCGAATGCCATAAGATTTCCGTTTTCATAGCGCAAACTTTTTTTGACAAAGTTTAAAAAACTTTATCTTCGGGTACATTTCCGTAGTGTCTGAATATATGCGAAGAAAATGACTAGGGTGAAAACTTTTTTGAAGTCTCAAATTTTCTACTTTTCGTAAACGCGATTTTTGTGAATTGGGCGCAATATGGATTACCGACCCTCAGAGCTCAGATCCTGAATATTTGTAAAAATGCGAAATCTGAGCATTTGATTGGTTGATCCTTCTATCTGACCAATGAAATCGACTATCCGCAATCCATAGGCGTTTTTGATTGGGTGCTAAAATCTTGCGTTGTTTGGATGATTCAAATATTCAGGCTCTGTACTCTGAGGGTCGGTAATCCATTATATCACCGTGATATTATCACTTCAAGAATAAAAACAACTTGAAATCTCAAAAACTGGGTTTAACACAGTCTTGTACCTTTAACCGTTTTCTCGTGATTGAGCATAAATTTATAATTTGCTTCAACCACTCCCTTTTAAGGGAAAATTTTCACAAATCGCCCTTTACTCTTGAAGATTTTACAGATATTAAAAAACATTTAACGTGTTAAAATTTAAAAGATGCTTTCTGGACCAATGGACCATACGGTATTATTATTATTATTGTTGTTTATTCGCACTCACATGGTACAGAGTGGCTACGACAGATTAACCAAATAAATTTGTCAATACAGTATGTCGTTAAATTTTAAATAAATGAACTTTTACAGAATAAATATATATTATAAAACAGCTGAGTGTGTTTTACTGGTTTTGATAGTTATTATACAATTATTTATGCTCATACATATATATTCAGTCTGACCTAACTTCAAACTACTCATATGTATGATTCATTCGAGATTGAGTGACTCACTCAACTTTCATTGGTTTATTTTATTTTATCATTGATTGTAAGATTACAACAGTTACTAGCCTAATATTCAGTTTCATAGTAGAGGACTATGTTTGTAACAAAATTTATTATTTTATGATCCGGTTTGCAAGAGACACATCATAGAGAAAAGTCCAATTATAATGATCCACAAACTATGGAGCAAATCACACTGGTTTTTTACACGTAACGGCCGCTTCACTATAACTTTATTCTTTTTGCAACTCATAATTATCTTTTTAATTGTTTCATCTTTTTTATGAACTTTATTTCAGATTAAAAGTTCATAACCATGAGTACTGAAGGGAGATGCTCAATGAGGCGCAAAATAGTCCATCGGTCTTACAATCGTTTAGTGATTGAATATGCTGATGGTGCAAGGGTAACCGTTAAAGATGTGGAAAGGATCAGGTGGATCTTGACAGAGTGTGAGATACTCGTAAGTTCATTTTTACATGACAATTTTACTGTGTTACTATTTTCGTGCGTCATGTGTTTTATCATTAGCACACCTGTCCTTACAAAAATGAGTCAAAAAATGTTCACTACTGCAAAAAAATGTGCATCGGGATAAGCCATCTGAGTCATGTGCAATTACATATGTGTATTCTACACATTAACTTGTCTCAACAGACTTTTTATGACGTTTTTAGTTTGTAATTTTAATTCGTATATAAAAAAGTATGAATATGGCATACCGCGCACTGTTTGTACATTTTTTGTAATTTCTTTGTAAAATATAAAATTTGACATTTATAGGATGATCCCGCAAAATTCCATGAGAAAGAGGAGTCTTACAGAATCAAAGCAATCATAGATACCGTTCTTTGTTATAAAGCCGATATGAGGGTCCTAAAAAATGATCACAAGAAATTCTGTGATGCTATTGACTCTGCTCCAGCTCGTTATGATAGAATTCTGGACTCTCATCCATATATCACCAAGAGACCCACCTCCGAACTTACCTTCGGCTACATTATTGATTATCCAAAGGTCTTATTTCGATGTGAATATATAATACATTTATTGTATCATCACATCGAGATTTGTAACTTTAATCAACATGCACTCGAAAGTTTTGTGAAACTTCGATGTATGGCATCTGGTCTAAAAAGGGTATACAATGTAGGTGATATTTTTAAGTAGAACAGTGCACCTTTTACCTTGTGTTATTCTAACACTGTTTTTCAGGATTATATGTTCATTGGTGCGCAGGAAAGTTATCTGCTCGAATTTTTTAAATGCGAAGTGCGATTATTAAAAAATGTACGTCTATTCTTATAAAGTATATAACTTATATATAACACGTCAGATTTTTCTGAACGTCTTTCTTTAAATGTACCTTGGGTTTCCACAGTCACATTTGTCATCAATTTAAGCTTTATTCAGAATGTTTTAAGACAGTATAAAGAGGCGAACGTCAAAATGTTTCTCTTTTTTTGAAAGTAATAATTTTTTTCAAAATTTGTACTAATCTTTATGAGTCTTGTTACTAAAATCTATTTTTCGCAATGATCAGAATACTCAAAAAAACCTGTATTTAAAAAATATATGCAACATAAATTTTGGTCCGACGTGTTATACTTGGGATTATATTATACTTAATAACCGTCTCTATATAGGGAGTTGATTATGTTTGGCTTAATTATATTGAAAAAATGGATGTCTCCATTTACACCTCTCTGCAGAGACAGTGTGACATATTCGATGCTGCCCCCCGTGATCCCAGTATCGACCGGTTAGAAATGGTGCCTCATGCTGTAGATAAATTTTATTATCAGAACCCTCTACCCGGTCAATGCTGCAAGCCCACGTATCTGACTCGTTTCCGAATTTATGAGGAGGTGTCTTCCAGAATTTCTGTTAATCATTCTGCCTATATCGAATACGACACTGGCGATGCACGTGCTGACTGTAGCGACAGCGAGCCCGAAGATGAAGAGATGCCAACCTTCCCTTAATTAAATGGTAATTTGAATTTTCATGAGAATAATTTTGACAATTTGTGGTCTTTTCAGGGCTTGATAGTCTAAAAAAAAAAAATTTTTACGGGTTTTTCTACATAAATGTAGAAATTTCTAGATAAATATTGATTTATTTTTATTTTACTTTTGGGTCTTATTTGGTATATTTCCAGATATTGACATCTATTATAATCCTTGAATTCATTTGTCCTCCTCTATTAAAACGTACTGTGAAAACAGGCTTTAGTTTTGTGTCCTAATCGCATTATATATCATATATGTGTGAAATTTCTGATCATATATATCAAAAAAACCGTTTTTCTAATTAAATAGATCACCGATCCTCTTCAGTCTATATATATCCTGACAATTTAATATTTTCAGATATATTCCAGGCGATACAAATAAACAACACATTATATACGACTTCAGCACTGTTCGACTTTTTTGCAATTACTGTTATTATACTACCATATGTCACAAATCATTTTCACCTTAAACATCCCCTTCGAAAATAAACAGTATCAGAGTATACTATCACACCAAACAATGCTTCGTGATCCTCCCACACGTACTTATTTATTTTTGTATTTTTAGACAAAACAAAAAAATTTTAAGCCAGAGATCTTGAAATCTCCTTTTTTTCTACAAAAGTCATTCAGAAAACTTTTAATATGATTTGAGTGATAGTATTTTCATTTTGTCAATTTCTAATGGTTGTTTTATCACAAAGTTCATATTGATTCAATATTTTGTTTTTTTAGATTTTATTATAATGTCCTTATATTTCAATCACAAGATTTAATTTATCATGGTAGATTCATTTTATTTTGTCCTTATATAATATATTTTTATAAACCGTTTTCAAAAAGTGGTTAGTTATTTTCTATTTCCTATAACAGGCTTAATTTTTAATAATTTTTATGAAAATAAGTGAAATTTGTAGTTGTTAAACAGCCTTTGGTATCAAGTTCAAAATTTTAGTCGTGTGGGACTGGTTGTTTTAACGCGTTTTATTGCATTTTACAGGTTTCTATCCAAAAAAGTGGTTACAGCTCAGAGTCAGCAAACTAACCATACTACAAACTCAATTTCAAAGAAAAAAATCCCTTTAAGTTTTTTTACATGAAATCGACTCCGAACCGGTATAGTCTTTATTTTAAAAAAACCGGTTAAAAAGATTATATTTTTGTTTCTACAAATCCATATCTGATAGAAAAAACAGTGTATGGGTTATCTATTTTTTTGTCTAGTTTTTCTGAAAAAAAAATTTTTATGGATTTTCTTTACTTTTTATTTGGTTAATACATTAGATACTTTCATGAAATCGGTATTATCTACTTTTATCCAAAAAATCAGTTACAGTACTTTTATCCTATATTTCTTTCTGTCTAGTCAAGTTTTCTCATGACTATTCGTAGTTTGAAGCAAATTATTTTTATGTAAAAAGTTTTAATTGCTGGTTTATTTTTTGTTATCACCTATCCAACCAGCAGAAAAACGGCAAAAAGAAAAAAACCCTGTCTGATTTATTCTGGACCAATTCAGCCCCTAGTTTTATTTAAAAGCGCTTCAAAAATAGTTCCAGCACCGTCAGAAGTTCAACTAACGTCCCTCAAGCCTGTTTGATCGCCCCTTCAACGAAAGAACCAGTCGAAAAAAGAAGCGAAGACAACTTTGGTTCCTCTTCAAAAAATCAGGTAGCCAGTTACACAGTTTCTCAGAGAAAAAACCTTCAGTTAGAGATTCCATAGTTAAAGAGAGAAACCACTTTTTTGAAAATTTCTTAATACATACTCAGCTTCATTTCGTGAGAAAAGGGGGTGAGGGGCGGCGTAAGAGAAAATCGATTGATGTTTTTTAAAAAATTTCTACTAAGTTCAAATAGTTGTTTATAAAAAATTTTTATGCAGAAATTCACCAACGGTGCTGCCAATTTTCTCAATTTTCGTGAGAGAGATAGAAAAAAATCTATTCACTAATTTATTCGTAATTTTGAAGGTGCGCCATTTGTGGTGCGCCATATTTACTTGATAAGGACAGAACTACAGTTTTTTTCTTATAGGCAGATTATCAATGCTTAGTATTCTCAAAATCCATTTTCTCTGATTTGTGGAAAAGAATGTAATTAATCAGGCTCAGGGATCTAAAAAATCCGTTTTTTTTAAAACTGAGGATTTTTAACACGATATGTTTCGTAATTTATATTAATGTTGTTATAATATTTCTACATTAGTGAATTACATATTATTTTTCTGATTAATGTGATACAGGGGCTCAACTTTATAAGTATCAACAGCTCGCCAACCCTCATCTTTTCTCTTCAAATAGCACGTTTGTAACCTATACATTTTTGTTCGTAAAAAATACTGATAATTAATTTATACAGTATTGTTCGTAAAAATACCTATGACTTTTTTAATTTGTCATCAGTACATTTCAAACCATCTAGTATGTGTTTACAAGGCGATCAAAACACAGCTGATCATCAAAAAATAGCTGATTCGAAATTTGTTTTTCGACATTTCAATCTCAGTGGTGATCATATAGTTGATTTTTGATCCGAAAAACTATCCGAAACCAAAACCCCATAAAAAAGTGTCAGAACATAATGGAAAACTCGTGAAAAAAATTTTTAGATTTGAATTATATTATGGTTTTAATTCCATATAATGTGTTTGTGAAAGGGTGATTAATTTATTCTTTTTTTTTTTAATTTTATATTAGTTTTTAGTTGAAATTTTATCAAAAAAATTGTTGATCTCATTATGGGCAACAGTTAGTTTTAGATAAGGCTGATGATCTATAAGTTATGTTTTTACAGTTTATTTTTATTTCCTTCAAAATTTATCATAAATTTTGGTTTATGTTTTTATGGTCTTCTTTTGACGGGGCTATTATTCAAATCATTTTTCCGAATTAGCATTTTTATCATGTTAATTAAACGGTGAATTATAATGTTGTACGAGTTCAAAATGACAGTATGGTCATTTCTATGTTTAGAAACAGAAAATGTCAAAAAAAGCTCATATTTTCAGCAGACTTATGTTTTCAGCTTTTTTACCGTCAAAGGACCCATCAAGAAAACCCATATGTAGTCATTCCACGATTAATTTAGATTTATAAAAACAATAGGTCGGTACCTCTGAGACTTTGAGGAGGTTAATAATACAAAAAAACAAAATCTTCATAAAAAATTTTTGGACGCCATGTGATCAAAATATAGCGATTTTTTTGCATTTTTTTGGTTTTCACTTATTTTTTTAAAACAAATGGCTCAACAGCACTCTTCAGGTCAATGGCTACATATAAATTAATATTAACACAATTCTTAAAAGAAAGAAATAAAATCTTTCGAAACTTGTCATTTTCAGGTTTTCAAATTTTGATCTTAACTATATGTAGCCCAGATAATCCAATCTATGTTTTTCTAAGGAATCTTTCAAAAAATGTGTAAAAAAGTTTCAAAATCTGCTAGGGAACTGATCAGACAAGTCATGTCTATTTTAATTCCTTTTATATCGTCTAAGAGTTTTGGTGCGCTAAAGCGTATTCGCTGTTGTGATTAAATTATTTTAAAAATAAAAAATTTCTCCGTACAACAGCTACGGATTCAAAGAGTCATTCACACTTCGGACTTATTGAATCATCAGAAAAAAAAATTTTTACTAATTAGATTATCAAACGTATTTCTGTTTTTATCAAAAAAATAATTCCTAACTTCTAGATTTTCAGCGTGATGTTTCCATCATTGGACGACTCTCTAGCAATACTCGTGGATAAATTCCACTCCTCCAGCCAGTCTAATGATACAGTCACTCAAGATATCGGACGTATTAGTGAAGTTTTCCCGCTGATATACAATCTTTTTACAGATGTCGATAATCGTCGGGCAACTCCACTAGTAAAAGCTGATTGTGAATCATTAGATGGAGAAGGTTCTGCCAAGTTCAATCGGCTGGCTTTTATTGAATATGAGGAAATAGATTTCAAGTTGGTTAAACACATCTGTAATTACTCAACAGGTGTGCACTTTTATTCAAAGCCAGTCGAGCTCCAACGAATTTTGGGTGTAGAACTTGGTTTCCTCATGAAATATGGGGTCAGTGGCGACACCCCCCTATTATTGGCTACAGACATCGCCTCCTTCACGATGTGTCAAAGAGTGCTTTCTCCTGTCCCCGTTTATGATTGTCACGGTGCACACTCTAATGGCTATGCGGTGGGGTCAGCTACTAACAACCAGGGGATAACAGTCGGCACATTCCTGCACATCGTCACATCACTTTTCAAAAAGAAAAACAAATATGGTAAGGCCTCCTTAATTTTCAAACGAAATTATTTTCGTTTTTTTTAAAAAATCGGGGTATAGTTATATTCTCCTTTTATGAGCAAAAAATTTGTAGCGACCATAACTTCTTGAAAAAAACAATCTGTTATAAAGCAGATTATGTTTTATTTTTGTTTGAAAGAAGTTTTAGATGAAATCATTGGTGTTTCAATCATACCCATGTGCAGATAGAACTTTATATTAATTTATTTTTACAATATTACTTCCAAAAAATTAAAATTATTTCATTAAAAGTTGTCCCCACAATATTGTGGTCAATTATTCAATGCGTATTTATTGTAGTTACAATCAGTTTCCCAATGTTTCTCTCTAAAAAAGTCATATCCATTGAAAAAAAGGTACATTATAAGGTCAACTTAAAAAATTGCATTTCTTTTCGAAGTTTCGACATTTATTATGTAGTAAAAAAGGATTTACAGTCTTCTTTTAATTAATTTACATAAAAAAATTTTTGTCAAAAAAAACATATTTATTTAGGACATTTTTTATGATTCTTTATAATCCTTCTAAAGGAATCATCCTATGCGTTAGCAGGTTGTTAAATCAACCGCTTGTGGCAACATTCTGTCAAGTCTATACAACGTGTGACACATTCACATGATAAGTCAATTTTTATAAAATCATAGCTGCACAATATCTTCCCTTATTATAACCCATATTCAGAAAAAAAGAACTACTCGTCTCCTAGTGTGTCTATTTTCACTGACTTTTCAGAGAATCTAGGCATTAGTACTCACAACATCAGCACCAAAAGTATATTTTAACCAATAATCCTATTAATTCATCTTGAAATGTTGGTGTCTTAAAAATACACCAAAGCATAATAATACGTGTTATCTGCTCATGTTTTTAAATGTGTTAAAAAATTTGAAAAGCAGTTTAAAAAAATCATATCACGCTTGTTCTCATGAATTGCCGTATCGATAATTATTTCGGTTTTCTTAAAAATTAATTATACAGTTAATTTTATCCTTTATACAAAACGACAAACATTTCATATTTCTAATAAGTGACTGTCATATTTGTTTACAATCCCTCATTTTCCAGCTCTTAACTTCGAAACTGACAATAATACTCATTATACGAGAAGATATAGTTTTAAATGTCTTTTTTTCAAAAAAATATAATGGATATATTGTGTTTTTAGATTAATTTCTGCAAATGAGCCAGACCCCGTCATTCTGTTACTCGTAGTATCCAGTCCATAAAATACTACCAGTAAAATGCAATCTATGTTTACTAATTAAACTTTTGACATAAAGTACATAATTATTGTTTGAGAAAAAAATATAATATGTAACAATTATTAGCATTTTTAATTTCATAGGCGGTGTTGTGGCTGATAATATCGTTCGAAATCACAGTATGGACTGGATGCAGTACCGTGGTCGACTGGTATTCTCTTTTGGTCGAGGTGGTGGTGATAAAGGGGCGCTATCACACCTTTCGACAGTTTGCTGTTTGATTAACGGTTTTCGAGCCGACACCACAAATGGGGAAGTTCGTTGGCCCGGCATAACATCAAAAAATAAGTGAGTCCTAAACATATCAGTCCTGTCCCCTCTGAAAAAACCAAAATAATCCTAAGTGATCATGAAACCTTCGAACGGTATTCATACACTTATTTCCAAATAAACTCAAACTTCGTGTATAAAACTTAAAAAAATTTCTCACAAAATTCAGGACACATATTTGCATGTAAATCAGTTTTTTCGGGGGATTAACCTTTTTCTTTGTTTATAAGGACAACTCTCGGCTTTTTCATTTTTACACAACAGGCATCCCTATAATAATAGACCTCCCTCTATATTCAATTCTAAAAACACGTAAAAAAATATCTCTATCCTTTTATTTTCAAAGAAAGTCTGTGGCAACTTCTGACAATAATATCGGGTCATCAAAAAAACTTGACAGAAAACACAAAAGTTTTTGTTTTTTTCACAAAGAAGATTTACACGCTTTACTTTTTATAATAAAAAATCTTTTTAGTTTGCTTGTGGCCGTTCCCGCCAAGGACCCCGAGGTATATCCCACTGTGATAAATGGATTGGTTGAAGTCTGCCTGAAACACTTCAACCATCAACAATTTGGAAAGTTCTGTCAGATGGCTGGTCTGCTGATGGCGAGGGTGTATCGAAATGAAACACAGACTATCTTCGATCCACCAATGTGGGCTCATTTCAGAGATTATAATGGGGTACCAGATTTAACTGATAGCGAAAAGTTAGCACTTTTCTGGTTAAAGGACTGGAGGTCAGGTACTTCATTGGATAACATGAAGGTACTTGGCAATTGCGGCGCCCCTGCCTGCCTATGTGCCTTTTCAAAAAACTAAAATCCGAGTGAGCCCCCATTTGTGAGATTTTATTTAATTTAACGATTAATTTAAGAAAAAAATTTTGAACAAATTGTACTTTTTCATTTTTCCATAAATATCGTAGGATTTCAATGCTGGAAAACCTGTAACACCCTAAGTCTTCCAACAAATCAGTGCGTTTCACTGTTATAGTCAGGAACCGCTATCTGTATTTTGATTCTTCAGATAGAATTCTCTTATTGTGTCCTACTAAATGTGTCACTGCCGTATATTCGCTTATTTATGAGAAAATTCGGCCCTTCTGGCGGAAAAACCATTACACTTACTGTTTTTCAGTTCAGAAAAAAAGGCAAATGAGACGCTGGACCTGATATTGTCATTCTGTCATTATCAGTTAGGAAATCCTAAACCAGTGTTCATCAACATTTTTAGTTCAAAAAAAAAAAATTCCTTCAGGATTCCTAAATATTTTCACAATAGTCCCCTCCATGTCCTTCATAAATCGATTTGCTCAGAGAATCAAAAAAAAGAAATTTTCTCATAAAATATTATTGTTTTATTTTAAATTTGATTCTGATTTTTGGAATTCCTTATTTTTCACAGCGTCTGGTAAAAAGTTACCATATAACTTCTTATAGCCCTTCGCTATAAAATATTTATTATTCTCTCAGCAAGTTCTCCTTTAAAAAAGTGTTTGGAGAGTTACCAGAAGGGTCAACTTTTATCAGGTCCCCATTTTGACATAATCGCCCTATATTTCATTTCGTATTTTCACGTGCTTATCTGTGTTTTCACTGACCCTTCTTCAAAGAAACAATATTTACTGAAAAAGTATTCCTGCTTCATAAAAAATTCGTCCCAAAAAAACTGCGTCATGTTTAAGAAATAAAGTGTAATCTAAGAGTATGTTCTTAGTTTCAAGCCAAAAAAAATCCTGTCTTTTTCTATTTATTATTCAAGGTTTGGCCGCATTTTAATGGTTGGTGTTTGCAAAAAAAACTCTTGAGTGGTCCTTCTGATGGTGTATTAATCGTAGGAAAATTTCAGAAACAACGAGATAGGCTATATACGTATAACTATTATCAACTTACAATTTTTACTATTTTTAAAAAAATTTTAACGGCAGATTAAATCATTAGGATACAAATTATTAATATAAAAAATCATTAGGAAATACTATAAGAAAATACATTTCTTAGTTTTATTTTATGTATGAGACTCATCCTTCAATTCTTATGGGTTCTTAATAGGTTTCCAATACCGTCCTAATAATTTATTAGGACTTCAAAAATTATTGTCTTGCGTAAGAGATCTGGGAGAATCTTTTGCAAACTTATCACGATAACTAGACAGGTTCTATTATTTTGTGACACAAAAAAATAAAAACCTAAATGCTAATAAATGACCCTAAAGTCACTAGAACCTGCAATCAAAATTAGTTTAAAGGAAAGTGTATTGGGTCATATCAATGTTAAGTATTATGGTTTTTGTCTATATTGCTGGTAAGGATTTTCAATAAAAGGTTCCTAATTTGATGATAATATATAATCTTGATATAGGCCCTTACTGTTGTTTATCACAAAGTGACTGCTTAACCTTGTAATGGTTATAAAATTTAATAGTTTTTAGGATAATATTTATATGAAAGAAACAAAAACAAAAAATTGGTCCATATAGATAACCATAAAAACAATTCTCGATTTTCGTCCCCCCGACTTTTAAGTGTTTTATTTCGTTCTATGAAAGAACAGTAAAGTCAAAAATAACAAAATTGGTTTATTCTAGATGTGTATTGCGAGGTATTTTTATTTTTTTAATTTTCATTCCTGGTTATGTTTTTGTCTGGGTATAGACCAATCCTATTAATTTTTCTTTTTTTTTCACAAAAAAAACACTGTTTGTTGGCTGATCAGCTCAAAAACAGTCACTCTTATCATTAAAGCTGACTGGAGTATTTTCGCAAACGCTTGTGGCACTTATCAAAGAGGTGTAAAAGTTTTCTAATTTTTCATTCATTCATTATTTCTTTATTTTACAGCGAGATTCGAAATACAAAAAAATTAATTGAGTGATTTTACAGCAGCAAAACAAATAAAGAGAGTTATTTATTTTTCATACCCACGGTAACTTTCAAGCAGGCACCAGGGCATTTGTTACTTAGAAAATCAACCCAAAAAAATTTTCTATTTTTATACTTTTGTTGGTTGTAATTTTATTTTTGTTGTTACTTATTGATTTATATAAATGAATTTTTTGCGTAATTTTACGTAGATTTTATAAACCTGACATTTTTGTGTACACAACTCATTTACATATATTTTCACTCATAGATTCATATTTTTAGTCTTAAAAGAACATTTCTTTAAGATTATGGAACATGTACGGTATCCCGGGCCTGTACGTTTTCGTGAACAATGGCCAAAACCTGATAATTGGCTAACATCAGCGGACACTATGAATACATGGCAGCAATATCGTGAGTAGAATCGATCACACAAATCAAATATGTCAATTGTTTTTAATAATTAAACCACTGTCCAGGACTACTCATCTAATTTCTCAAAAAAACTTTGATGATCGTGGGCAGCACTTTATTTGTGATCTAATTATGAAGGTTTTAATTTTTATTTTCGAGGTGGCATTTCGCTATCAATTTAGATCATTCCAATGATTTTTTTTAAAAAAATATAAACGTTTCTTACAGATCCATCCGACTCATCATCTGTGCTTTCAAGTGGTACTCGTGGGTACAGAACCAGTAATGTGCCTGTGTACGATGGATTTTATGGAACATTTGGGACCATAAGTGGTAATTTTAAAGTTTCAATTCTGTGTGAAAGAGACCACTGTCTCTACAAAAATGGCCTATTTTTATCATTTCATAGATTTCCTAATCTCTTCGCAAGTTTTTTTGAAAAAACTATGACAAAATTATCATAACATTTTCATGTTATTTTATGTAAAAAGTTTATTTGTCATTATTTTGAGATTATTTTTCAATGAAAAAAATGAATTGCGTTGTTTTTTATTGGTTAAAATTTTTATTTTGATACCAATTTATCAGTTTTTCTCAAAAGGATAGCAATTCAGTCGCTATGTGTAACAGTTTCAACAAAACTATGCGTCACCTCTAAATGTCGACTTTCTAGGCAAAAGGGCACGAGCAAACACCGTAGTGTATCATGAGGGTTATGAAGAAGATGCTTCATTAAATAACTCCACCAGTGGTCACTCACCGAATACACCCACAACCTCTCCGTACAGCGGTCATGTCAACTGTCAAGGCACAACAGGTGCAGATCAAAACTCTGGCTGTCATTTATTCAGTAAGTTTTAGTATCTTTTTCTATGTATATTTTTCTAATTTTTAGCTAGTTCAGCGGAAAAAAATGAATTAGGATCATGTAATAGAACAATTTTATGGGTTAACAAGACAGTGTGTGTGAGACGCTTTCTCTTTAAAAAATAAAATTGAATATGTAAAGAGAATTGTGGACATATTTTTAGATTGCTCAGAAACTGCACCACAGAAAACAAACCTAATATTATATTTCTAGGTCAAGCCGTAACTTGCCGTTGTATGTCAGCTCATGTCTTCCAGCCTGTAATTGCCCAATGTCTTAACGGCATTGTAGAAAGGGAGTCAAAGGGTTGGCCTTTGGAAAATCCCATCACCTTTAAGTTTTTGAATCTTGATGGGCAGCGTCTGTTTAATCGTGCCGGTGAATTTATAAAAAATGATGATCGTTTTAAAATCAGGCGAATTCCCGAGGGCTGTAAGACTGAGTCCAGTGATGTACGCGTCGTGGAGATGCTAGAAAGTGCAATCATTGACGTGATTTTGCATCTACCAGTTCTCGATAAGTCAAGTGATCTATGGTCACTTGGTTGGGATCGTGAGTTCAAATGGGGCAAAACTATGCCATCAAGATGTGCTTTTGATTTTATGGAATGTTTTGCACTGGTCACTTTTAGTATTATCGATTCTAGTACTGGGGAATACCGCTCATTTCATCATAGTTGGGTAAGAATGTTTCTACTTTCTATCATAAAAAGCTTATTGAATTAAAAGCGAATAAAAAGCGATATAGAATTCTATTCATAAAAAATGGCTAAAGTCCTGTTTTTACTGGGCTGTTAGCGACTTCGCAAACCCACTGTATTTCACAAGGCATTAAATTTAGTATAAACCCTTGTAAGGCAGTCTTATAAAAGATTGTGTCTTCAATGGATATAAACTATCTAGAGGCTTGGTAACATACAGCGGAGTTGTTTGGTTTATGTAATTCTATCTGTCTAAGTACAAGGTCGACTTAACAAAGTAGATGGCAAATATTTAACAGTTTCAACCCTATATTATTGACTTTGTCAATTTTTCTAAAAAAGCCAATCACTCAACTCTCTCTAAAAAAATTTTTAAGGATTGGTATAAGACCTCGTCTGTCGTTGGGTGTTTGATGCAGCTTGGTAAAATGGAACTTTCCACTCCAGAGACCGCCCTCTTACTCTCAAGTCATGGTGTGCCCATTTTCAGACGGTAAATAAACAATATTTTCTTCAAAAAATCAGTCTCCACAAGACTGAGTAAACAATCCTTATAGATGTAACGAGTGTATTTGATTCTAAGACACCTAATTTTGTATGGCCATTTTAGTTTTACTTCAAATTTTTAAATAAATATGTCTTGTAGTTTTAAAATTAAATAAATTAGTGGTCATTTTATATATTAAAACTAAATTATATTAATTATTTTTAAGGATATTTGTTAATACAGCATTATCACTGAGAAATTTCTATGTTCGTGCAGTGAATCCTGCTGATGAGATGCTACACCCAACTGTACCGGAAATCGTTAGGCAGATCACTCTGCTTTGTGGATCCCTCCAACGAATAGTATCTGGGACCTTAGATCATCCGGATCTAAATTTTTCATCAATTTCAAAGTTCCTCAGTAGACCGTAAACAACTTTATGAAATAGTCCTAATTATTTTTAAAAAATCGTTTGGGTCCCTCTGACAATAATATTAACATCTCTAAGTTGGCTATATATTCCGATTTTCATTCTTATACATTTATTTTTTAATCAAGCTTATTCACCTAAAAAACGATAATCGATCAATCCCACATACTTTCAACCCAATTTTAGAATAGTCTCATTTCTATCAATTTCAATCACAATTTTTACAGGCATAACCTGTCCTTACAACTTCCCCCAGTACTCAACGCTCTACTTCTAAAAAAATTTTTCCTTTTAATTTAACCACACCCCTTTGAAAATTAATAATTAATATTTTAAATTTGTAGATTATCTTTATCCAGCCCTCTTAAAGATGAGTTTAACTCCCACTCGATCCAATATTTCCGCTGCATCAATTAATGGCTCAATAACCAGTATCGAAATGCGCAGACAAGTTTCAATCAGTCAAGATCTTTTTGACGATTGGTCAAATGATCCTGAAGGTAAATCTTCCTAAAAAAGTTTCCTAATTTTTCTTTTGTTTTTCTTCAAAATTGTTTTCTCTTAATTTTTAATTTTGTGAGAAAACAAAGTATAATCATGATTTTTAATTTCATAGCTCAATCGAAAATTGCACATAGACATGTGCCAGAGTTGTCACTGACCCCTCTACCCTCGAATCAACGGACCATTGCTACTCAGACGACCAGTCTCTGTCTCGCTGATTACCGGACTGTGATTGATAGACCCTGTCCACCAGATCCAGACTTTCAGCGCATTCATCAGCAGATAAATAACCTTATAGGTTGTGTTATAAAAATTATTTTACCAAATCATGTAAGGTCAGCTACCCCAAAATCAACTTTTGTGTGCAATTAGAATGTTTTTTTTTAAAAAAATACCGTATGTAAAAAATAACCGGAAGTAATTAAATCTATAATTACATACGATACTTTTGGAAGTTTTTTACGAGTTTTTGTTCCATATATCTATCCACTACCACATTGTCGACCCCTGTGGTGCAAACCCCTCATTTTTTGTTAAAATTATGGAAACTCTATTTTTATGTAAAAAATGTTTTTTGATTATTACTAAAAAATTTGAATAACACTCTTCTGAACTATTTCAAAGTACACGTGAGACTGGGGTCAAATTACATGAGCAACTCTAATCCTATGGTTCAATCCTAAATCAGAATACACCAACAAAAAACGCCACCACCAATCAAAACAGCGCAGGTCCCAAGACACACATTTTACAATATCACTGTTTTACAGTCAATCTGAACAATGTATCCTTTTTCACATTTTATATGGGTGTATATTTACCCACATTCTAACAACCCAGTCCTACTCATTGTGATTTTTCAAATATAACTCCTTACTCTCTCGAAATAAGTTGGAAAAGATTACATAGGTTCATATTTTCACGAGTCTTCATTTTTAGACAATTTTTGGTAATGAATCATAATCCCTATGCCGAAAAGAGAAAGGCGTTCATTAACACCTTGCGTCAAGTTCCAAAAGTTCGTTCAAATTCTGGCAATTTGACAACCAATTTAGCAGATGCTCATAAGTCTGTAGAACATGGTAATAGTGGTGGTTCAAATTCCACTTTGTCCCATATAAGAGCTAAGAGTCGACAAAAGGATGCTAAGCGATTGTCTGATATAAAGTGGAACAGTATGAACAGCAAAATGAACGAAGTCATAGATATGAGACGGAAGTTGAAAATCACCCACAATGCCGTATTACTTTTGGTAAGATACCAAAAAACTGCTCTAAACTTTTCAGCTCATTAATCAAAGAAACTCACCATTATTTTTATAATCACGTTACATTTTGATAAAAACTTTTATTTTCATGATATATTACAATATCATTTTCGGTGTTTATTAAAAAATCTTTTTCCAAAAAAACATAATTTAATGGATTATTTCATTGATACTTTCAGTAAAAGGAAGTGGTTTCAGTATTACTTTTCCTTAGTTAATTTTAGCATATGTTTGACTTTGGTGAAAAAACAACGATTTGTATTATATAATTCTTAAAATTAATTTTAGCTTTTAATTCCAAACTATTTAGGCTAACGACAACCCCGGTATTGCCAATCAGTTAGGGGTTGATCCACGAAAAATGATATTGCCGCTGAGCCGCTCCGACTTTCAGACGCGACCATTGGCTCTAGCAACACTACCTGAATCAGTACTGCCCTCCGATGAATCTGATTTGGTAATTTTTAATATTATCCCAAATAGTATCACATGCTAAATTTAAAAGTTATCATAGATTTCAATTTTTATTATGTGATTTATTCTTAAAAGAAAAAAATGAAAAAATTAACCTTGTTTTTAAGTCTCTTACTAACAACCCACAATTTGACATGGTATTGGCTGACCATCTTGGTGATCTGTGTCAGATCCTTCTGCAGCTAGACCGTGTACACAATCGCTACCACAATATGGGCTCTATTATGGTACGGTCACCCTTCTGGAACTATCTTGCGATCAACACCGCCACCGAGAATGAATGTTTAATAATGTCACCAATTAATCCTCCTAATGATTACATTGAAAGTTCTGTCGGTAATTATTATTCTCAGACTAATTTTTCCACTCAAAAATTTTCTAATCAAAATACACCTTACTAACGTTTTAAATATAATCAACGTTTTATTAATTCTATTTAAAAATTAGATGAAAATAATTTTTGAGAGAATCACAGTAATTGTCATTTCTAAATCATTCCTTTTTTTCAAAAAAACCTTTCAAGAATTCTCTCTAAATGATCTACCTCGGTGACCGCTTTATAAGTCAAAAAAAACAATTTTTATAGGAAAGTTTACGATTCCCAATCGACATCAGCTACGTGAACGTGTTTTACTACAAGTATTGGGGTCAATTGGTATGCAATCGAATCGTTTACATACCATTCTTCCATCTGAGCTCGAATCATTAAAAAAATGTCAACTTCCCGGTAATAGCGGTCAGTTAGGAATCCACAGCGACCTAGGCGTCAGACTTGACATTGATGAGGTGACAAACAGCATGCAGGAGATGTATATAGCACTTAGCAGTGAGCATTTTGTTGGATACATTTCCGCCATGTTTACGAAGGTATGTTTCTTTCAGATTTTTTTATTTTAATGAACTTACTTGCTTACTTAAATCACCTAAAAACATTTCTACTAAGAATCATTGTAATGGTTCAGATGTAAATAATAAGTGAAAAGAGCATTAAAAAATTTTTGCTTCATATTTTTAATAGTTTCCTAGAAAACGTTGTTTAGATGGCATCTTTGTCCTTATTATCAAAATACCATAATGTAAGAGTCGAATAAATGTTACAAAAATTGTCATAATAAAATCAATGGCTGTACAACCCGTTCTAATGACATTCAACGTCTGTTACACATCCACTGATGAAAACAGTTTTTTTAAATTTCTAGAAAACTTTCGTACCACAAACTCAAGACCCCATCATATAATTGATCTTCCAATTTTTTATATTTTTTTATAATTATTAAAAATAGATTATTCTATTTAGAAGGAGAGAAATATTTTTCAAAAAATGTATTTTGTTCATGACACTTTTGTTCTTTATAATTTCTGTGTGATTTCATTTTTATTTGCTAGAATTTTATTCTTGAAAAAAAAATTTTATTGTTTTCTTTAAAATCTAACTTTATCAATTTTTTAATTCAATTAATTTTTTCTACTTATTATATTAAAAAGGTGATTTCTGTGAATACTTTATGTGATAACTAGAAAAAAATTATCACGTTTTTGGCTTAAGGCTTATTTTTTTGAAATTCAAGTCAAATTGTGAATTTTGTAACTTTTACTGCGAATTAATCATTTCAGTGATAACATGTTTAAAAAATCCGATATGATCGAAAATCGAACAACCGAAAATCGAAACATGCTTCACATAAAAACTCTCATGATTTTATTTTTTAGTATCATAATACACTGGTCTGCGTAAAAGACGATGTCGAATCAAACGTCAAAAGGCTTGAATCAGTATTAAATGACAACAGAGCGTTGTCATCATTTGATTATTTGCTACGGGTCAGAGATGAGAAGACTTCAGAGGTCTCAAAATGTCTCATTCAGCAATGGTCCGGGGATGTGGTGAAATCAAAAAGTGGACTGAAAAGCAAGAAGGACGGTTCAAAGTTCAGTTCCATCTTCAATCAGGTTGCAGATGGGTGTTTAATTCCGAGTGTGAAGAGTGTTAGTTTTTTAGAGATTTTTAGACCTTCCTAGGAATCGCTTAATTGATCACAAAAATTTTCAATTTCAAAAGTTGTTTTTTGTTTTGGAGGTGAACATTATTCTTTTTCTAATTGATTTTTCAAAAAAAACCTAGCTACAACGGAAACCTAGTCATAACTAATTATAGTTTTGATTGATTTCAGCTAGCACTTAAATCATTAGCTAATCATAATAGGTAACAAACGAATTTGTTTAGCCAATGAGAGCGACGTTTTAATCTTATTTCTATATTTTTACGTTCCCAGGAATATCAAATCACGTATGCGTGGGTTGACGCCTACGCTTTCTGCTCAGTTTCACTTAACCCCTGCAGACCTGAGCATGAATACGCTTTTTATACATTTTTAACATTTCAAGCGCAAGGGTTAACAAATTTTTCCAGATAATGGCAGTTTTATGTGTGGAATTTTTTTCTAAGAATCGTGCTGGCCCCTAGATACTGTCATTTTGCGTTGTCAGAACCGCTTTTAACTGGTATAGGATCACAAAAAAATTTATGTTTTCTTTGTCAGAATTCGATTTTCAGTAGCGTTAGTCACATCCCAGAGTGCCAAAACTATCTAGTCATGTTTTCTCGAAAAAGCCTCCTCACAAAAAAACCTTCTCGCAAATAACCCTGAAACAATCAATTTTGTTTCCAAAAAAATCCTCTGGACGGCAAAACTTTTAAATATTACTTTTTTTAAAAAAATTGGTCCATATTACTTAAACTTATGAATGTATCACATCAAACAAGCATTTCTGCTTCAATACATTTTTGATTTAATTTTTTTGTTAACTAACTTTTACTTTTGTTGGTTATTTCTGCTCTATAGTTTATAATTATAAAGCCATGTTTTCTGATTTTTATTTTTAATATTTTAAATACATTCATAATATAAGAAAAAATGTTTTAATTAGTTCATAATTATGTAAAAAAGTTTGCTCGAAACGATATGGCCTATGGTAATTGTAGTCCAAGACATTGTGAGCTTTATTTTATTTATTATTTTTATGTTTATAACATTGGTTTTTATGAGGGGCTTCAGGAATATAAATAGCGCAGCAGGCTGGGTCGCCAGCTGGTAATCGTGAGGTTGTGAGGTCCAGACTCGTAAGCCCCAAAGAGGTAGTCTTAGGGTCTGAGCTCAAACTACACGAAATATTTAGAGTGCCTCAAAGTCCTGTATCGCACATTTAGAATTCCTTTTCCTAGAAAATATTTGAAGCAATTTTTAAGTTTTTTTGAGACTTTTAGTCTCTTTTTTTCTTAGAAAAATATTGGAAGCAATTTTTAAGTTTTTTGAGACTTTTAGTCTCTTTTTTTAAAAAATATATATAAAAAATATACTTTGTTTTTCTGCCGATCATTAAATATCATTTATTTTCTACACAATATTTTAGTTCACAATATATTTTAAATACATACTTAAAATGAATAAACTCCTTTCATTAGAGGGTTTTTAATTGTTACAAAAAAATACGGACCTGAGGAAAATACGTTCTCACACTACAGTTTCATCTTTTGAATATGTCATCTCTATATTTTTTCAAAAGAAAGAGGACTGCTCCAGAGTTAGTAAAAAATGTCTTTATAGAAGCTACATGAGTGCGGGGCATCAGCCTCTGAAATATCATTGAAGCTCGATATCTCCGGATTACACGCACCATATGAGTTTCTTCATGGAAACAGTGGAGAGTCACCCGTTGACTTGACAATTGATTCAGAAATGACTGATTTAGATGCTACTGGAGATTTTTGTGATGTCTTAAATCAGAGTATGGCCAGCAAACTAGAGAATTTATTGGATTTTCATCACAATGAAGACTCTTTCAATTCTGGTGTGACAGATTCTCACAAAATGTCAGACTCAGCCCTTTCTTCGGCTGCCATGGCGAGTGCCACTTACATGTCGAAATATGGGGATGAGAAGGTAAAAAATAATATAAATCCTATTGAAGTAGAAAAATCTCTAAACCACAGTAATTTCTACTTTATGTTTTTTGAATTCTCTTTTAAACAAACTCACAAAGTACATGATGTACTGCTTAATTTTACTGAATTTGATCTACATTGTTAATAGTTCTGATCGGTATACAATCTAGTTGCTATATTAAAAAAGAAATCTCTTAATTAGTAGACAAGGATTCCTTTTTCTAAAAAATAAATCCTCCGTCTAAAATATCTAACAAAACTCATGATTTAACAATTTTTATTCTCTTTTTTATAGTTTTGCTGCCATGAGCTGATCAGACACGTGACTGAAAGGGCCAACTATAAAGATGTTGATTTCAAGAGAACTGAACATTCCACGGCAGCAGAGAGCAATGGGAGTGGTATTTTCAGGACACCTGACAGCACTAACCTTGATGAGTCATGTGTGTCCGAACCTTGTGGTATGCCAAAACTTTCAGAACTTGACTGTGGTGATTGTTTTAACAAAGATGCACCACTGTTTGGACAGGTCAACATGAACAGTGGATCAAGTGGTAACTCATCCCTTGGTGCGCGTCCTGAGATGAATTCCACTGAGTTAGTGTCGAAATTTCTGAACCCCTTCGCAGAACCCTCAAAACGGCGTCTGGAAGTCTCACCTACCAACACCCAAAACTCTAACAAAGGTATAACTCAGATTCTACTTATTGACTTATAAATCAATTAACTGTATTACATTTCTAGTTTCTAGAAATGTAGACTCTTACAATTTCTCATTAATTTACTACCAATTTGGAGTAGTGCTCATAAAAAGTACTGTCTAATTTTATTTCCATGAAAAAAACAAATTTTATATTTTTTTTGTAAAGAAGTTATAGTCAAAAAATTGCATTTGTTAAGATTATTGACACATTTATTATTTTTGATTATTATTGGTTGCTACGTTTATAAGAGTCGTTATTAAATAATTATTTATAGACGGTGATAAGAATCCAGAGAACAGTCTTGATCTCGTAATGCCTGTTTCTTACTGCTTTGGGAACACTAACCAGCTTGGGATAAAAACACGGTCTGGCGACAATCCTTTCAAAAAGCCTCGCACCACATGGTTGACCCCATCAAAACCCTCCGGGTCCGCTCCACCATCAGACGATTCACTCATTCTCGAGACTCCATCAAAAATCACCGTTAGACGAAAGTCATCACGTGGAAGGGCTAGAAAATGAGTGGACAACGTCGAACCTCTCAACCGTCTGCCTCCGCAATTTACACTTTAGTTATCAATTTTTACAGTCCTACAGTCGTGTTTCCCCCTCAGCTTTTATTTAACCCCTGCGACAGAGCTCATTTCCAGAAGAAAAAAATAAAAAAAACCGCACACAAAGTGGTGCTTAAAAGTTTATTGGTCTTAACATTGTTTTAATTCTAAACAGCATTATTATTTAACTCATGGGAACATTTTACGCACAATTCGGTGTTTCAGCTTTGCCTCCCTTACTAAAAAAATTTTAACTTCAAAAAATGGTTGTATTCTTTACAATATTTGGTTTTTATTATTATTTGATTTTTACCTCGATCTGCAATATTATGAGTGCCTAAAGCCACAATATATGCTTAAACATGTTATAGCTCTTTTTCATATGAATATATTTCATAATTATTAAGATCTGAGGTTGTAATTTTTATGATTTTTTTGAAAAAATTAGGTGCCGATTAACATAACGTGCAAAAAAAACACTACAATCAGATTTTACAAACAATAAACTTCAAATAATAAATTCATTTTGATTCATAATTTATCATTACGTCAAGTGAAAACTTTATGACTCATAAACCATCCCCAAATGCAGATTTCGTAAAAACAATTGTGCTAATCAATATTCAGTTAGGTCAGAGAATAACACTTACTAAGTATTTTTAAGTATCATTCTTTGTTTAATCGATTCACACAGAAATCTAGCCATCACAATTTATAGTTTCAGTTTGATTTTAGTTAGCACTAAAATCATTAACAAATCATAATAGACAATGAGTAAAAACGTTCAGCCAATGAGAGCTTCGTTTTATTTTTGCTTCATTATTTTATTTTCCCAGGAATATCAAACCACGCACGTGTGGGTTGACGCCCACGTCTTCTGCTCAGTTTCATTTAACCTTTACAGGCCTGAGTGTGAATAAGCTTTTTATACATTTTTAGCATTTCAAGTGCAATGGTTAACAAATTTTTCGAGATAATGGTAGTTTTATGTGTGGAATTTTTTTCTAAGGGTCATGGTGGACTTCAGAGATTGTCATTTTGCGTTGTCAGAACCGACTTTAACTGGCATAGGATCACAAAAAAAATTATACCTACTACGCCAGTATTTGATTTTGAGTAGCGTCAGGTATATCCCATGGTGCCAAAACTGTCAAACATGACATTTCATGAAAATATTTTATCATTAAGAAATCTTTGTAAACAATCCCACTTTTCGCAACTAATCTCATTTCTATGAGTCATTGTGATGAAAAAAAATTATGCACCGTTCAATATAACGAGTAAAAAAATCATTTCAGCTAAATCTTACAATCAATCAATAATAAACTAAACTTATTTTGAGTCATAATTTGTTTTTTTGTCAAAAAAAACTTTACGAATCACAAAACATTTTTGAATGAAGATTTGTACAAAAAAATCTAGCGCGTCACTCAATTTTTAGTCAGGTCAGATGATATAACTTACTGTGAATACTTAAAGTATTTTTGTAGTTTTTAAATTGCATTTTTATCAGTTTCTGTGATAAATTGACTCAGCTGTTTTACGGTAGATTTGTAGAATTTTGTATGGGATTTGTTGATTACAGTTGTCTTTTCGCAGGAGTATTCGCATTGTTTGATAATAATAAATGTAGTTTTTTTTTGAAGGCATGAAAATTTTTTGTTGAGTTACTTGTGGGGTCAAAACTCATTCCCATTATTTTTGGTACTTCTGCAATCTTCACATTTGTCCAAAGGAATAACATGAAGGAGAACATTTTCTCGTGCCAATAGCACATATACTTACTGTAGTTTTATATTTTTAAAAGTTTTTTTTCTTTGCTTCTTTTATGTGAATTTTAATTTTGTTTTATATTTGAATCCTAGTGCTTTTTTTGCACGTCTGGCCCTGCATATTTCCCAGCCCTTATCATTTAGCCAGTTATGCAGCTTTGAATCATGTTTTTTAGAATTGATTTCTTTTTCTTCTAGGTGCATCATAATTCTTTTATTTGAGTCTTTTCCTTCATACCATTTTTCGACCCTTTTCTCAATATTTCCGATGTCGTTCAGTTCATTTTTATCGAACTTTTTATTGTAAATTCTCATTTTTCCATTATCAGAGAATATGTCTGTAGGGTTACCACATCCACTACAAAATGTTAAAGTATGTTCTTGGTGTTGGCATCGGGATTTATAATATTTTTTGATATCATTTGAAAAATATTTGGTCCCTATAGTCGATTTTAATTTGTTTGGTAATCGATTAAATTCTTTTGACCATTCCATTGGCATTGTAGAAATTGTTCTTTTGTTCTCTACAATACCATGTCGAGCAGGTTGGAAAAATGGAATAGTTTCTTCGTTTCTGGTTTTACCATGATTGGGTTGGTAAAAGCAGCTGACCAAATTTTCAAACTCCCAGAGCGGGTAGGCAGTATTTAAAATTGTGTTCATCCTGGACATTTGTGTTAGGCGGTGAAGATTCTGGAAACTCAGAGAAAATGATCTATGTAGCAGAATATATTGTGCTAGCAATTTGTACTGCGGGAGTTTATTTTTTTCATCTTTTGTCGAAAATTTTCTATGTAATAGCTTATTCACCTGGAATTGCCATTGCTTATACATAGAATTTTTAAAAAATGGCAGGTATGGTAAGCCATGACTTAATTTACCATTCATAAATGATTTGGACATAATTGAAAGCGATTTCGGCCCAGTGTACTTCAACATTCCAGCTATAAAGCCATTGTAGCGCCTCATCGAGGTAGATAAGTGAGCTGTGTGTGGAGCAAAATTCAACTCATTATCTAAGTGTACACCGAGGATGTTCATGATATTTTTATGTTCTAGTTCAATGCCATCCATTTTAACGCTGCATTTTAATTTTTCATTGTTTCTTGTCATTTTGATAATTGTGAAAAATGATTTTGAATAGTTGACCTTGATGTTTAGTTCTCCACACATGTTAGCAAATGCTTGGGCAGCGTTGTTTGCTTCGGCGACCACTTCTTCAAAGTTGTTACCTTTTGAGCATACTTGGTTGTCATCAGCGTAAGAGAAATTTCTAGATCCATTTGTCAGGTCGTGTGAGTCGCACATCAGGAGAATAAATAAAATACAAGAGAGGCATGATCCTTGTCCATATCCTCTGTCAGCACTATCAAATGGACCTGATTTTTTTCCAGATATTTCAACTCTTACAGTTGGTTGAATTAAAAAGGATCTGATAGAACGTAAAGCAGATTTATTGATATATTTGGACATTCTACTCATTATTAAAGGCATATCAGTTGCCCCGTAAGCATTTGATAAATCACTTAAAGTGATAATCCCATATTTGAATTGTCCATCGAACATCTCTTGTCGTAATGAGTTCACCATCTGTCCCACGTTATGACCAGATCGAAAACCTGCCATGTCTTTGTGTAGGATTTTGAAGTGCTCTGCATGGTGTGAAATTTGGCGGGCCATAACTTTTTCCAATACATTTGTAATAGCACTACAAATTGACAGCGGTCGATAATTTTTGGCATCATTTTTATCTCCTCTTTTATGTAGAGGGATGCATCTTATGTTTCGAAATTCTTCCATATACTTTCCATTTTCAAGCAGAGATGTAATCAGTTTAGCTAACATTGTCCAATGCAGTGGGCCCATAAGTAGTAACAGATTTAAGGAGATGCCGTCTTCACCTGTGCTGAATTTCGAGTTTTTATTATTTTTATAAATTTCATCCAGGGACGTAAGCACATTTGTTCCTCCAGGATTTATTGGGAGTTTAAAGGAGAATTTGTTTATATTATCTATAGGTGGAATTAGTATAGAAATATCATTGCATTTTGGTATAAAATCGTAACTTAGTTTCAAAAAATGTTTTGCAAGATCATCAGGGCATAAACTTCTTGGTATTGATCGATCAGTGTTATGGTAGATGGATATAAGATTCCAGTCCATTTTTTGTTCTAATGCCATATTGTTGATTCTTGCTGTCCAATTACATCTGATAGAATTTTGAGTTTCTTTCTTTAATTCTTTTTTTAGTTTAATCATCGCAGGCATATATCTAATCGCCTTGTTTTTGAATCCTATACTTTTATAGTAATTAAATGTGTGAAAGACATCAGATTCCAGTGTAATTCTCTTTGGTGTTTTCCTTATTGCCGATGCACCTGTTTTCAGGATAACTGTTTTTAAGGGGGTTACTGCTGCTGCTAAGTTTTTAAAGATTTTGTATGCTTCTCCAGCGACATCTGGTGACCAAGTTTCGTTTGCCAAAATATGTTGTACCACATCTGTTTCTTCGAGTTGTATTTTTTGTAGTTTTTTGTACGTAGCTGTAAATTTTTGTTCATTTAGAAATTTTTCGCCGGTTTTTTTACTTAGCATTTTCAAGTAACGTATTTCAAAAGAAGGGATTTCTTTATGTATTTTCGTTCTAATTTCGACAGGAATCTGACTTTTTTTGTGGTGAAGCCATGGTACGGAAAAATTTCCTATTTGGTGGTCAGATATATGAAGAAATTCTTTACGGTCACGTACGTGAAATTTTATAATTTTTGTATCATTTGTGTGGATTAATACATCAAGGAAACTATAATTACCAGATCTACAAATAAAGGATGGTTTCAGGAGCCATTCGTTGGTTAGCGTTGTTTTTTTGAACACTTCGTTCATTTTTTTCTCGTAATATCGAATTTTACCGTCAGAAATTCCATCGATATGCCAATTTAAATCACCAACAATAACTGCACGTTTCTGTTTGTCTAGAAACAAAATAAAGTCCATAAAGTGTTGACAGTATTCTTCGTAATTTTTAAAACCATGTTGTAGTACCATATGGTTATTGTCATTTCTTGTCGGGGAACGATATGCAGTATAAATTGTTATTGAATCATCCTTTTTTGGACCAAACTGCATTTCAAGTTTCAGGATAAGTGAGTCATATTTAGTCACTTTGCAGTTTTTACATATTTGTTGGTGTATGAGGAAAGCGCTCGAAACTTTGCCCTTATCAGTGTTAAAATAAATTCTGTATCCATTTGGAATCTTCTGTGGGTTAATTTCCGGATTGAATAGCATTTCTGATATACAGAATATGTATATATTTGGCATTTGTAACACAAGATCAAGAAACATATTATTGCTATCTCCCAACATATCTATACATCGTAAGTTTACAATCGCAATATCTTGAAATGAAGGTATGACAGTTTCTTCATTTTCGTTTTCAAGGATTGGTATAGTTTTAAAAATATTGTCTTCATGTTTGCTTTTCTTTTTAACCTCTGAATTATTTGACCACGTGATTTTTTTTGTAAATGGGTCAAATTTTTTCCATTCATTCGGTAGGATTTCTGGCTCTTTTAATTGTACAGAGCGACAATTTTCTATTTCTTCTTCGTCATCAAATAGTTGGATTTTTTGAATTTCAGTTTCTTCAACTTTTGATATTTTTTGGTTTTTTAATTTATTATTACTTGGCTGTACCGGACTCTGTTCCAGGAAGATTAGTCTCTCAGAAATGTCTTCAAAAATCAGTTTTAATTTCTCAGTTTCCTCCACGTTTATTTTAACATCTTGATAATCATTCCAAATTGCTTTTATAGGATGATTGTCCTCAACTGGCACACGTGTTTTACCACTTGCTAAAATCCCTGCAATTGTTGATAATATATTTGCGTAAATTTCCTTTGCAATCACTGTTGGCATTAGTGCATTTTTTCTGTCATTTATTACAGGCTGAATTTTTTTACAGTTGAGAAAACGGGAAAATTTTGCTATTTGGCAAAGTTGCGAGTGGTTCAGAATCGTACATTTCTTTTTGATAGCATTAATGATCTTTACAAATTTTCGGTTTATTTTTGAAAAATAATTTCTTCGGGTATTTTTTTGTAAATTTGATTTTGTACGATGAGTGGAATTCTGAACATCTGCATGATCCCTGTTATACACTTCTGGAAGACTAATTTTTTTCGTTTTTTTAATTTTCAATTTTTTTAAAAACATAGGCCGGCTGCCAAATCTTCATTCTTTATTTTCTTTATTTGCATAACTTTCGGTAAGTTCATCAACTTTTTTAACTTGGGAATCAGTAAAAGTAAAATTATACGCATTTTCAATAAAATTTTCCAATTTTGACGTTGCTTCAACTGCTGCGTTTTTTACTTCAGATTCTGCGGCGGCAATTGTTTCTTCGTCGTTTTTTATTCCACAAATTTCAATAGATTCTTTTTCGAGGTTTGCTTGTGGAGTTGTTTCAGTTCGTTTTAAAGCTTTTTTTGGCTTTTCGATTTCAGTTTCTTTATTTCCTAACTCTGAATCATTTGAGTCTAGGGAAGGGCGAATCGATCTTGGTCTTTTATTTTGACGAGTTTGTTGCAGACTCTCAAAATTGTTCAAACGTTCAATTTCGGAGATGAAGTTATTGGGAGTATGGAAATTTTCTTGACCAATTTGTGAAATTTCTTCGCCAACGTCATCAAAAAATTCATCATTGCTATCTTCTTCATTTTTTTGTGATATTGCTTTATTAGCGTCAAATAAATTAGTTGCTAACAATTGTAATTTCTGGTCAATATTTTGAGAGCGAGTTTTACGATCAGATAACCTAGAAGAAGGTGATGGTGTAACTGATTTTCGGGAGCGGTTTGAGCTTCTGGTGCTAACATCATTTGACTGATTTGAATTGATCGTCGAGGAGAGGGATGGCGTTCCAAATTTTTTTGCTTCCGACTGATAAACATTTTGACGCGACGGTGTATTTTTGTTTGACACCAGAATTTTCGATTTTGGTTTTTTCGGAAGTGATTTATTTGGATCTTTGAACTCTTTTAATGGTGTCGAGGAGTTTGAGACCGATTCAAATTTCGAGTTATTAAAAGTTGGAATAGCGCGTTTTCGTCCAGAGTCACTAATTGAGCTTTTAAACGTCACATTAATTAGATTAGTCATTTCTGCTTCAGTGACTTGACCAGAATCTTGAGTGACATCTGCAGCATCATTTGTTGGAAATTGCTGTTCCACGTGTAGTGATTGGTTGGCCAGATTTCCAATGTTTTTTTGCGGGAAAGACGAAATTGATTTTTTTGTGCACGAGCTTTCATTTATTTTTGGCGGGGTTTCGTCGACTCTACGGCGGTAAGGTGCAGCTGCTTTGGCGATTACAGCGTTGCGAATTGACCCAATTTGTTCACCAATTCCATTTTGTCCGTCTTTAATTTGTTTAATTACAACATGTTCACGATGTGCTATGAACCTCTGCATTGTCCTTGGCACATCCGCTATATCATAACCATAGGTCTTTAGAGCAACTCCAGAAAGGTATTCATCATCGGTTGTTCTCCAGTGTCTCAGCCAGGAGTTGAAATCAGCTGTCGATCCGTGATAATTTTCAGTTAATTGTAAACTTTGATGTTTAAAATCTGGTTCAGGGAGAGATGGCATTTGACGATTGGAGCTATTAATTGTACCAAAGACAAATCGAGTATGTGCCAGGGTATTTTGATTATGATTAAAGTCGTATATATAATCAAACATTTTTCCCAGATTAACCTCCTGATTTTGTTCAATTAGGTATTCATTTTTCATAAGTTGTTTGTTGTATGTCCGGCGGATTGACATGGAAAAATGAATCAGTTCTAATTCTCTAAAATCATAAATGGGATCCAATGGGTGGAGAAATTCCCGAAATTTTCTTATGCAGAAAATGTAAGCTCTTAGGTTGTTGCAAAAAATTGTAAAGGTAGTAAACTCAATATCACGCCCATAGCTAAGTTCATCCTGGATGCACGCTATTCTTATATCATGATAAAACCGGTCACGCTGCTTTCCCAAAGGAATCTCAAAAATCAATGTGAGAGGGTCAGTGCGGGCAACACCGACCTTGACTTGGCTGCACATTTCTTCTATAGTGATGAAATTTTCTTCGTCTGGCCAAGTTTTCCATATTGTAGGAGTTCTCAAAAAGTCCTCTGATAGAGCATCGTGGGCAGGATATCTTCCAGTAATCATATTCATACCAGTCAAGCGCGGATATTGTTTTGGCCCATTTTGACGTTTAGTTTTTGGTTGAATAATTGTCGTTCTTTTAGGCGGGCCAAGTTCTTTATACTTCTTTACAACTTCAGAAAGCACCTGAGTTTGTGGCAGCACTTGGTTCTCATCAATTTCCGGTTCACGCACGCCACTACTGCTACTTAGATCCATCATATCCACAGGTTAGTCCCCCACTTACTTGTAAATCAGGTGTGATGTTTTCTAAGAATTGCAGTCTTTCGTGTTTTGTAGTATCAGAAAATATAGCTCCTTTAGCAGTGTCCTCACAGCTTTCTTTTTCTCTGATTCTGTTACTGTATCTCTCGTGAATTGTTTTTTTATAAAAAATAAAAGATTTTTTATTTTTTTGCTCCGTGCCTGTCGCGCGCGAAAACCGAATGGTTCATACGGTGTGGTTCGTACCGTATTGATGCAACATCTAAAAAAAAATTGTATATTATCTAAAATTTTTTAATACATTCTCCAAGTTTTATATTGTGTAGCACTTTCTCAAATAAAATAAAAATATTTTTAAAAACTCTTGAGAATGTTTAAANAATTTTTAACACTCGGCTGTACACTCGATAAGTGCGATTCGGCAATAAATTTTTTAAAATTTTATGGTCGTAAAAAATTTCCAATAAAAGTGCGGGTGTTATAGGCGTCATTTTTTGTGATAGTCAGAACATTTTTCAATATCAAAACGCAATTAAAGGTCAATTTTTATCTCAAAAAAAGTTGTTTTTCTCTACTTTTTGGCATTTTTGACCGTTTTTCAGGAAAAAAAAAACTTTGATATTGATGAAATTTTTTAATGTGCAGAATTAAAACAAGACTTTTTAGCGCATAACACCCGACAATGTCTGAAGTTTATTAATATCGTCTTCAAAAAAATTCTGTAGTCGGGTTTAGTTGGAAATGGATGTACAGTGAAAAATGGTTCTTAATATTAATATTATGGTTCTTAAGCTCAATGGGTGGTCGACAAAAAAGTGCGCGAAATCCAAAAAGATTCGTTGGGTATGATTAGCTGCAAACAATATTAGCAACTATGGTCTGATTTTGAACACATCGAATTCTAAAAGAAAATTAAGGTTTTTCATAAAAATTATTTTTTGATCTCTAGCACTGTGTGTTCAAAATCAGACCATAATTGCTTTTATCGTTTCCAGTAAACCGTTTTCAAGGAATATTTTGATGGCATTCATATTTTTAAATTCTCACTTTTATGTTAAAAATTTTTGATTTCGCGCACTTTTTTGTCGATTAACAGCCTATCAGGCCAAAATGCAAAAAAATACTTCCTCTTTGATGTTTGCCAACTCTTGGGCTTGTGACATTCCGAAAATGACGTTTCTTGCACTTCCACAGAAAAAAACTTCTATCAAAACGTCGAAAAACACCCTTTTTCGGCACATTCAACCAGATTGCTGACCCCTTGAGCAAAATCGAAAAAAAACAGCGCGTTAACACTAAAATTCAAACACAGCGGATTTTAGAAAAAAAATAAGGTTTTTCATCAAAATAATGTTTGGATCTCTAGCACCGTTTGTGTTCAAAATCAGACCATAGTTGCCAATATCGTTTGCAGCAAACCGTACCCAAGAAATTTTTTAGTGGCATTTATATTTTTTAATTCTCACTTTCATGTTCAAAATTGCGGATTTCGCGCACTTTTTTGTCGATATACAGCCAATCAGGCCGAAATTCAAAAAAGTACTACCAATTCGATGATCACCACTCCTTGAGCTTGTTATATTCCGAAAATTAGTTTTCTGGCTTTTCGACGGAAAAAGCCGTTCATCAAAATATTGAAAAAACGCCATTTTTGGTACATTCGACCCATTGCCGCGGCATGCCGGCCCATGAGGCAAAAATCGAAAAAAACAGAACCCATTCCCTTAAATTCAGAAAATTTTGCAGATTTACACAAAATCTCAAAATTTTCCGATATAAGCTCTAGGATCTTTGTTTCTTTGAAAAAAGCCAAGAGACTCGTGTTCCACCGCAGTTAACCAGATGGTTGGTGACAGTGGTAATGAAGTGTAAAATGGCTCGCGAGATCAAATATAGGTCTTTCAAATGTATGTTTAAGAAACAAACACCTTTATCAGTCTAGTCATACAAAGCCTCTGAAATGTTCAATGTACAAATTCACTGCCTACAAATAATTTTCAATTTATTTTTCGGTTTCCCTTCTGTCAGCTTATCTTATAAGCGACTATCTTGAACGTCAGAACCAGGTTTTTGCTCGCGTTTTTACGACCTACCAACCTAAGTTTTGTCTTAAGCGAGTGGGCTTCGCTGATTTGGGGTTTTGCTATGCCGATTCTCGACAAACAGGCAGAGGTAATGATTCGAAAACTTTTCTAGCTTGAACAAAAACTTTTCTAGCTTAAAGAAAAACAGTTCAAGATCATTTTTAAAAGTACAATAATCTGATACTATGCCACCTACGCAAACACAGAGACTTCAAAATAGACGTCTAAAATCAAACTAAAAAACTATCTCCTCTCGCAATTTTGGAGATTTTTTCTTAATTTTTATTCAGAGACATCAGAACGGTAATACGAATCTTTGATCGTGGCTTTTTTTTTGAACTTTTTCACATTTTATTGGATGCAATATCGAAAAAACAATCTTGACTTAGTTTTGAAAATTTTTAAACATATCATATTTTTTTCCTGTTGCAGGCTGAGAGTTGTCATAAGCATCAACATACTTAAAAGTGTTTGAATATTATAAAAAAATGATATTTGTTCTGTCGAATTTTATTTTTTGAGTTTCAGATATTGAAAACGTATAGTAAACTTCATATGCCTCCAGAATCAAGCGAAATTAAAATTTTCGCAAATAAGTCACGATAATCTCTTGAAAACGTCTTTAGCTTTCTTTTCAGTCATGAACCGAAAATTTATCTCAAAAATTGAGAGAAGATAGTTTTTGATAGAGTCCCTAAAATCCAGTTTTTAAAAATTTCGAAAACTCGTTTTTTCGTTATTTCCAAGAAAATATAAAAAGTTCAAAAAAAGCCACGATTAAAGATTAGTATTGCCGCTTTGATGCCTCTGAATAAAACTGGGGAAAAAATCTTCAAAATTGAGAGGAGATAGTTTTTTAGTCTGATTTTAGAGGTCTATTTTGAAGTCTCTGTGTTTGCGTAGGTGGCAAAGTATCAGATAACTGTAGTTTTAAAAATGATCTTGAACAGTTGCTGTTCAAGCTTGAAAAGTTTTTGAATCATTACCTCTGCCTGTTTGTCAAGAATCGGCATAGAAACACCCCAAATCAGCGACGCCCACTCCCTTAAATTTTAATAAAACATATTATAAACGGAACGCCGGATTTCAAAGGAACGTTCCGCGTTTCGTTCCATTCTGCGAGCACGCGTTCCATTTTCCGTTCGGTATGGAACGGAACGCGTTCCTTTTCGTTCCATTTGATACTCTGGTTGTGAACGTCAATGCTGAATAATTGCACGCAATTTAAAATGACTTGATCGATTGAAATTTTTATTTGATTAATTCATTTATAAAGTTTCTAAAACAAATGCAAAATTGGTTCAAATGTGCATGATAAAAAATAAGTTACAGATATTCACTATTTGGTTAAAGGTTTAATGCCCAATTGGAATTGGCGAATTTTTCAGCTGTAATCGTACCATTCCGATCCTTGTCGATTTCGTTGAAGGCATTTCTGGCAATTTTGTCCAAATTATTTTCTGAGAGGTCGACACCTGAAAGAAGAAAATAAAGAGGCGACGATGAAGAAACATTTGAGCAGATATTTTTCAATGCAGCTTTCAATTCATCTTTATCCATTTTACCATCCTTAAATTTAATTGCAAAATTCTTTAGACAAAATAATGTTAATTTTTGAGCCAGCAGCTAAAACTGCTGCTTATGAGAATGTATGACTGAAATTACTTTTAAATTCATATGAATTAAAGACCCTCGCCGGACAGATCCTGAATATATGAATAATTCGAAATCTGGGAGTATGATTGGATGGCCGCTCAAATTTAAGCCGATTTTATTGGCTAATTCGACATTTGAGGCTTTTTGATTGGCTGTAACGTTTGTGTATTTCAAATAATCAAGATCTGTCCGGCGAGGGTCTTTAATCTATATCCTGTTCCAACCCCTTTGAATCAAAAACGATTTTGTATTGTACAGTACGTATTGTACAACTACGTATTGTACAATACAAAATCGTTTTTGATTCAAAGGGGTTGGAACAAGATATAAATTGGGTCAGATTTCTGTCCAAAACCATTTTTTGATAAACACTATGTCACATTTTGATCTTTTTTTTTGGAATTCAAAAGTTTTGATTGGTTACAATAGCCTAATAAAGCATGTGTATCGTATAAAAAGAAATAAACGATGTTTCGGATATTTTGTTCCATATTTATGTTAAATGTACAAAATAAAAAAATAATTATAAATAAATAAAGTTTTTACGACGCGTTTCGGTTTATTCCATCTTCATGTAAAGAAAATAAGTTACCGAACTCGGTATATTCGGCTTTTGAAAACAACTCATCCGATTACATTCTTAGATAGCTCAGACTGAGCTCAAATATCTTGTGAATAATAAAATACACAAATTGGTACAAATCCGACCATTGCTTCCAATTTTTTCATGAAAAACTAATAAATAAAAAANTTCAGAAATCTCAGAAAAGAGATAAAATAAATTGGTCCGATAGACTAATTTTAAATGCTTTTATTAACAAGATATTTGTGCTCAGTTTGAGCTATTTAAGAATGCAATCGGATGAGTTGTATTCGAAAGCCGAATTATTAAAAAAATTTGGCCAAAAATCTAGCAAATAACGACCAGGAAGTCGCGTAATCGATATCTAGAGGAAATAACTTATGTTGGGGCTAATTTTTAGTTATTGAAAAAATCTACAGATCTTTCAGCGCCAAAAAACGAATCAGGATCAAATTTGAAAATATAATCGTAAAATAGAGGTACCCGATATCAAAAACTGCTTGCTCAACAATTTGTATTGTCGAAAAACGTAACAGGTGTGCTACGGTTTGAAAACTGACCTCGTCATATTTGTTAGGGGGTTTTGCTGAAAATAATTTTCAAAATATCCTCGCCAAAAGTTTAAAGTCTTATAATTTTATGGTCTTATGGTATTGTTAGCAAACTACTTTTTATTCCACCGACCTTATTCACATCTGTTTTGTCAAAAAGTGTCACTAATTCTTTCTCCATGTGTTCTCGATATGTTGTATGTTTACAAAAATAATTCAGTCAAGTGCGGAATTTTCGCCTCAATAAACCACTAAGTATATTTTATTGTTTTGTTTGATAACTTACTCTCACAGGTCAGTTTACTTTTAACGATTGTATTCTGGAAAGCCTTGCAATGTTGATATACTGTACTGCTTTCTGTGCACTTGTGCAGATAAAATGCAGGTGTCAATTTAATGAAAAACACTACGCAAAAATAGAAAGGTTAGAAAGTGAAACCTTGATTTGCTATTTTTGCGCAAAAACAAAGGCTATGTATGATGAGAAAATTTTGATGAGCCTAATTATGGTGAGCATTTATTTATTATCAGACTCAAAAGAATATCAAGTGAACAGGAAATGTCATCAATGATGACTCATCATAAACTGACCAGGATGGAGGTAAAAAATAATGCTTTTAACAAAAATCAAAACCTTACACCCTGTAAGTCCCTTCATTTTTTGTAAACTATTATTTTTAATTCAAAATACATTTTTTCTAGTTAAAGACTTAATGCCCAATCAGAATTGGCGAATTCTTCGGCTGTAATCGTACCATTCCGATCCTTGTCAATTTCGTTTAATGCATTTCTTGCAATTTTTTCTAAATTATTTTCTGAGAGGTCGACACCTGATAGAAGAAAATAAAGAGGCGACGATGAAGAAACATTTGAGCAAATATCTTTTAATGCAGCTTTAAGCTCATCTTTATCCATTTCACCATCCTTAAAAAAAAGATTTGTTTAGATTGGTTTATGACAATTTTTTTTTGTAATGTAACATGCCACGGAATTAATAATGAATGTTATGGCGCTTTTTAATAATCTACAAAACTAATAAGAAAAGTCATAGCTCCATTGCGTGGGCAAATCAGCCAATCAGTCGCATTTTCGAGCCAAATTGAAAGTCATGTCAAATCGAAACCTCAGCTAACTAATGGGTTCCCAGATTAAGGTTGTATAAGGATGTTGAAAAACGAATATTAAAATATTTTTTCAAATTTAGATAGTCTTATTCGAATAGTCTGATTTGACACTCAATATGCATTCCAATAACATTTGAGAAATCTCCAATTTCCGCATTTAACTTTGCTACACCAATAATTTTATCGTTGATTCAACGAAGTTGAGCTGGTTTGCCAGTATATTTAGCTGAGAAATTTTTGTGAGAAAATAATTTCTTGAAAATTTGCCATAGATACTAAAGTTTAGTATGAAGTCTTATAAGTTAACAGTAAAGTATTGTTGTAAAGCTAGCAAAACGCCTCTTCTTTCACAAACCTTATTCACATCAGTTTTTTTAAAAAGTGCTAATAATTCTTTCTCCATTTTTCTCGAGATGTTGTAATACAACAATTCTATATTACGAAAAATATTCTGTCAAGTGTGTAATTTTGGCTTCACCACAGGGCAGTTTTTTTCACTATTGTTTTTGAGAAAGCTTTACAATTCAAATATATCGCATTCAGTTCACTTTTCACAGTTCAAATTCAAGTGTCAGTTTAATGAACAAATACTTCGTAAAATTGAAAAGTTTTTATTTGAAGTTGCCTTGAAAAAATCTTGCAATGCTATTTTTTAATGATACCTGCAGTTGAACAAATCGTAAACTTCCTCCAAACTCATCAATGTGATCACCAAAATTATTCGGTTTCGTTGCGAAATAACTCAAATGTGACATGCTGTTCTGATGAGCTTATTTTTTTTTTCGATAATGATAAAACTTTATTTTCAAAGATTTATGGACAGTGAACATAAACAGAGGTTTAAAAATCTTGTTTTAGTCACCTCGCATGAATGAAAAACGAGGTGTTAAACAGATTTGGTTACGATTTATGAGTAAGACTTTGCCGCTAGTTTGCAATAAACTCAGTGAAAAATTATGCGCGGAGCAATTTCACGAGGTTATAGGCACCCGCTGTATGTACAGCAATTTTATCGATAAATTGCGTGTTTGGCAGATGGCTTCACAACAAAGAGAACTTTTGAAAATTTTTGTGGCCCTGTCATTGGACTGCCCGAGATTTCATATTCTATTAAGGGGGTAGCAGCGATGTGGCAGACTGGCGTCAATTTAATTTACGAAAATAATTAGTTGGTTTATTTTTTTGTGCTTATTATCGTTAGCTGAACCACAATAAATGTGTATCAGCTCATTAAAATCATTTTTTATTTTATTTAAGGAACGATTTGAGTTCAAATCTTTTATTTTATAATTGGTAAAATTTTCGAAAAAATTCAAAGCATTATGAAATATTTAAGCATTTTTGTCCAAATTTTTTTCTGATTAATTTATATGAAATCTGTGAATAAAAACAAAAAAATAGCCACTTTAACTTTTTTCATGCATGTTTACATATTTTCTGACTGCTGTTTGAAAAATCATGAAATGTTTTTTGTCATTTTGTTGTCGACTCTTTAGAAATATTAGAAAATTTTCCGCAAATCAAGTCCAAAAATTTTAATTAGTAGTTTTTTGAAATCTCTGTAAAAATCAGGCCGAATCACTTGTGAAATTTTCTGGTATCTATTTGGTTTCCGTATTTCAACCGATGCAAGGGTCAAGTGAATATCGTTTCTGAACTTCTGATGAAATTTACAACACTTGCTTGTGAACCGGTTTGTGCCATTTGGCACGCAATTTATTAAAATTTTATTATTTTAAAAAATTTGTATACAATTGCGGGTGTTATAGGCTACTTAACTTTTAAAAGTCACGACATTTTTTCATATTTAAACTTAATTGAAGGTCAATTTTTTTTCCAAAAAGCTGTTTTTTCTTATTTTCATAGAAAAAAAAACTTTCATATTTAAGAAATTTTTGCATGTGGATAATGATTCTCCACTAATTAGTGCATTACACCGAAATGTCTGAAGTTTTATAAATATCGCCTTAAAAAAAATCCCACATCGGGTCAAGTTGGAAATGGAGTTGAAATGAAAAGTGGGTTTTTGATATTTTACAGATACTTAAGTATGTAAAAAATTTAAAATATATAAACGTTTGCCAGTATGAACACTTTTATTTTAGATAAAAAAATAAAATAAAAATTTTCACATTTTTTTTTCTTTCAAAAATCACTCCGAAAAAATGTACCAATCTGCACATCGCTGCTACCCCCTTAAATAGGTGTTGAATCGGCCAGCCCAGTGCGGTGCCACGGTCCCGTTGAGATGGGAGGTGGTATATTTTTGCATGGTAAAAAATGGCGTGTAGAAAAGTTTTTGCTGTAGGTTTTTTACGAGAAGGTATAGTACTAGACCACGGGCGCTAGAAGTCGCGTCGGACACACAAAAAGGGCGCAATTTTTGAAAAAAACTTTTTGTTTTTAACAGAAAACGTGTTTGTGAGAAATTAGAGAGATTTTAAGGAAAGTAAGTATGGTCAAGAAACAGTTGGAAAAACGCGTCTTCGATCGTACGAATTTCTTAATTGAGATTTTGGTTTCTGGACATGGATCACGGAACGCAGGTTTTTCTCCATTTATCTTCCAAGATTATTTGATAGTCCAGATGTTTGTACGACCAGTTGAAGCACACTTGAGATTCCCACCTCTACTTCCCCAACTTTTACTTTCCAGGATACAGCCTCTTGTCTCCGATTTATCACAGCATCTCGTAGAAGGTCTAGTAACTTTCATCTTTTTATTTTCGTATTTTACGTTTTTAAGGGGGGTGGTCGTCGCAAAATGAGGCTCTAGAAACAAATTTTCCAATTTTTTTTTATGCCTTTTAATAAAATATGGAAAATTACAAGATTTTGGGTACTCGTTTTATTTAATACATGGCTAGGAAAGCACTTTTTGATGAGTTCAAAAATATTTCGTATGAAAAAGTTGAAATTATTTATTTTTGGAAATTTAAAACACGATTACAGAAAAACGAGTCAGAAATTTAGACAAAACTCATCTTGGTGTTTTGCACGAGAATTTCAGCAGCACATTATCTGGGTTTGAATGTTGTACGTTTTGGTAGAAACCGTAAGAAAGATAAGCGTATCGAATGTGCTCCTTAGTTTTGAGTACGCTTGGTCAAAAATAGTTCACCATTTCAAATTCCACCAGAATGATTTAATTTAGTCTAACCTACTCAAATATCATAAATTTTGGAAAATCGGCGATATTGGTCACTTTCGGCGATATAGAACAGGACTTATCAAGGCTGAAAATCGTGACATTGCCTAGGTTAAATTCGGCGATATTGGAGCCCAACTATGTGAGAACCTCTCTCCAGACTCTATTTTTATTTAATTCTGAATTTTGTCCCAAAAAATGCAATTTTATGTTGAATTGACTTTATATGTGATATCACAAATATAACTCATTACTGAGCTGACTAATATCTTATTTTAGATTGAGAATGTTTTTACAAACCAAAAATGTTATGGATTATTGAAAAGGAAACTTTCAATTTCGAATAAAAATAGAAATTATAAATCTTCTTGGCTTTCAGCTTTGTGGTGTTTATCAGGCTTCCAAAAGTTATGGATTTTATCCTTTTTTCTATCCCTTTTCATAGCAAAAGATAGGAAAAATTTGGGGATAGGGATGGAAATCACCAAGGGATGGCTTTTTTGGAAGCCTGGTGGTTCTCTTTATCAACATTATTATTCACTACACTGTTGTTCTATTTTCTAGTTTGCATAGTCTAGAAAACGAATGCTCCTCAATTTAACGCTGGAAATCTGAAACTTTCCAGAATTATCTTGAGTGAAAAAATTGCAAATTTCTTATATTTACTCAAAAAACAAATTTATAAGACTCCCTTTTGCTCATAATTTTTTTGAACGTATTCAAATGTTTTTTATTGTCTATGCTGAGTTTGTCTTTTTCACATCTTTTTGAAAACAAATTATTCAATTTTGTACCAATCAGTACCCGTGCTTCAGAATTTAAAAAAAAAATCAAATTTTAAAATTAATGAACTTATTTCAAAATCAATCTTCCCATTTTGGGTGAAACTTGAACGCATAAATTAACTTTGGACAAATAAGCATAATTTATGGTGCAATATGTAATATGCCGTCCTCGTAACCCCTAGACTCATTTGAGTATTGATATCCCCAGAGGCATGAGAGCCACTTTTTTGGCTTGATTTTGAAGTCATATTATGGGAAAAGTTTAAGTGTTAGGGATTAATTGTTGTGAAATCATTGATATAAGGATAGACTCAAAATTTTTTTTATTAATATATTAAGCAAACTAAAATATTAATCACTTCATTTCCGCTCGGAAAATTGAAGTTGACTCAAACTGTTTTCCACAGGAAACCATACGATTATAATAATGAAATGCTAGTAAAAACAAATAATGAAACCTTATGTTCCTTAACCCTTGTGAGCATATAAAAAAGTTCCGCCAAGGCACCAGAGCCACAATTGTGGCTCTACTTTGAATGTTGTTTTACAGAAAGCTTAAGGCAGTTGGAGTTTGAATTTTTTCTGCATAAGGAAGTTGAGAGGTATATTTCTTGCATCCGAAATTTTATATTCTAGAATTTCAATTTTTAATTCTAGAAAATAAAGTGAGAAAAGCAAGGTAATACCATATCACGTGATACACGGTCACAGTTGTCTTCACAAGTGACCTTTTAGGAAACGATGCACAAGTATCTGGCCTACGTCATCGTTTGTCCGCTTGATTTTATCCATACATCAAAAGTAAATGTATAAATAAGTCAAAAATTTTGATGGAAAAATCATAATTTTCGATTAAAAATGTTTATTTTTCCCTATAAAAGCAGATTATTACACTTTTTTTTATCATTTTCAAGTTGATTATGGTAATGACGTACAACTGTTGACAGCTTTGATTGCTTAAATCACTTTCATAATAATTAAATTTTTTCATGGAATACTTGAAGTTGAAAATTTAGAAATTTCACTTCCGAAAAAAAATATCTTCCCTAGATACCAATAAATTTTTATTTTCAACTGTTATGCATGCACAAAACACTTTCCTAAAAACTGGCTAATCTTACACTTGTATTTTATGCTAGTTTCTGAAATAATTTTTCAGGAAGTGAAACATAGGACGAAAAATTCTTATAAATCAACACCCGTAATTCTGCAACAAACATTCGAAAATAAATTTCAATTATTTTTTCGGAACCGATCAAAATCTTCATAATGTGTTGAAAGAAAAGATTCTACGATCCCGTGTTTTTGCCGTTTTTGAATGATTTTAGGTATGCTAAGCCACAATTGTGCTTTGTGCTCACAAGGGTTAACCTGTGTCTCCGATTCAAAATACCTTATCGGGTTCGTCATGAACGATAATTCTCACCTCTGAAATGATGAAATTAGTGGTAAACAATATGTCTGCGCCTTATATTTCCGCCCGCTTTCTCATTCATGAGCAATTTTTCTGTTTTCAAACAAAAAAAAATAAAAAAAGTTCTAACATTAGTAGAAAACATTATTATTTTTTTCAAAGATGGTCAAGACGAATTCCTAAAACTGAGTATTTAAGACTTTGTTGTTTTAAAAATAAATTGTGAGATAAAGCTGATAAAGAAAAAGTTCAGAGAAATCCAAAAAAAAAGTGGGTAAAATATATTTCGAACGGCTCATCCAAAAAAAAATTCTATCATTTTCAGAAATTAATTGCTAACTCTATGGGCGATTGAACCTTGAATTTCAATTTCGATTATTTTTGTCCTTTCCGGCCTTTTCAAAAAAATGAAAGCCACTTTTATGGCTTTATGAGTCTAAGGGTTAACTAAATTATTTCTCCAGTAGTAACATGTTGTTCTACATCGTTTACATTTCGGCTTTTGGATCCTATTTGAAAAAGTAATAGTTTTAAATAGAAAAATCTGACTGATAAAATAAGTTGAAATAATTATAATTATGCCGAATGTTGAAATATAAGACTTTGTTTGTAAATGCATGTCAAGTGAATTAAATCAAAGCAAAAACCATCAAAATCCAAACAGTAATCAAAAACACCGAAGAAAAGTTCCAAGCTTCGTTAACGCTGCATTTTCCGGCGATAACTTCTGAATAACTAAATTAACTGAATGTATCTGATTTATTCACAGTATATAAATAATAACAAATATTTGAAAATATTTAAACATGGACACCATGTCAATTTTTTATCGGATAAATATCCGTATAAGTTGGTGGAAAATCAAATGGTCTGACACAATATTTAAACGAATCTGCCGCAGATACGGTATTGGTTCGTAGAAAGAGTTTTGATAATAGTGACTATTTCATTTCCAGTTAAACTCCGACTATTTTCGAGGCGGCGATTTCATGACATCTAAAATACGCAATCCGGTTCAATCCTGTTGCGAACCATCCAGTTGTCATACTTAAAAATCAAATTTACTCCGTAGGAAATACTATAAGAAATTTTTATCAAAGGAAGGAAATGCTAAAATAAGAAAAAATATATCAGCCAAGTTTTTTGACAATTTATTTAGAAAATTAAATAAAGTAAATGTAATGTTTACTTTTTGTAAAATCCGGATGTAAATGATTTGTATTGTTTTTTTTGCAAAATTTTAATTTTTGACTTAATTTTATCATAATAGAAAAAACATACACTGAATATTGTATAAGCATTTGAAATATAATTTATATTCACATAATCCCACTAATGTTGCAGGATGGGCGTCCGAGCTATATCTGCTCGGAAAATACCTAGCAGGTCCGAGCAACCGATCAGATGCGTTTTTTTTTCGATCTGTCCGATCAATTTTTTTAAACTCGGTCGATCGATATTGAAAATTTTGTGAGATGTGGTTTTTTTCGGTTTTTTATGTATGGACCCGAAATTTTCGATCCAGATCCGATTTGAAATCTGTCTCGGATGCCTCCTTGTAATTTGTCTGGTATGATTTTATGCGAGAGTGCTTGATATTTGGAGCGCCAAAAGCTTATTGGTGCGTTATCACTTGAGCAATCACTAAGAAAAATTAGTGGGATTCGAACACGTGCTATAGGATAACCTCATTTTCAAGATGCACTTTGGTTGGAAAAGGATATCCCGCGATTTTATATATGACCTCATTACCACTTGCACAAACTACCTGGTTACCGCGTTAAACGTTTGTTTTTTCAATTAGTCGTTCGAGATAAACCTATCTTTTTTTAAATTTCTTTCTAAAAAGACCCTTATCCTATTAATCAGTCTCAAAATCTACGCCCCTAACTTGATGTTAAATGTTGATTGTTTAGTGAAATTAGTAATTTCATTTGCTCTTGATCAGTTTTAAATTTTCTACTTTTAATCAACTTAAACCTTAATTCATATAACTGAAAAAAACTTACTATATTATATTTTCATCGTGCATTTGATCGTCTCGTAGGAACTTAGCCAATTTCCACCGACCGAGAAGGGCATGGATAAGTAAACAACAAAAGGCACTTATTAATTCTATTAAAGCAAACTTGAATAGAAAAAGGAAACAGATTCAAAAGTAAAGCTTTTAGGGATCAATATTTACGAAACAAATGATTACAAATTAATTTTTATTAAGTGCAACTAAATAGTAAATTTTCTTTGCCAAATGTTCGCTTGAAGTTACTTTAACCAAAATTTTAATTGTGATTTTACTATAACGGATAGTCAATATCTAAATTAATATTTTAAAACTATCCCTTGATATAACTTGCTTCCAAAATGGCTAAATAGAATTTTCAAAAAAATACAGCATGTGGACATGCTGCATGTCACATTTTTGCTCCGAGTATTAGTTTTTGCTCCAGCTAATCTCTTGCAATCAAATGCTTGAATTTACCAACATCGTAGTTTTTGCCATTTATTAACGTTTTGATTGGCGGAGAAACGCTGGAGGAGAACTAAGATCTGGGAAAGCAAAATATGACTGCTGTCTATCAAAACTCTTTTACAGCATGTCACATTTTTTTGCGATTTTGTTTTTGCTTCAGTTTCACCTCCGTCAATCAAAAGTTTGAATTTACAAACACGTAGGTGTTTGACAAATTAAATCTTATAACCAATAAACGTGTCAATAAACGTTTGAGCAAAGATAAATTACTAAAGCCGAGGCTATAGCTTATCTTTATAGATTCCCGCGTAGATTACGCTGATTGATTTCTTTCTTGTTATCTAGAGTTAATCCCTAAAACCACTACATTCTCAAATTTACTTTTCAAATAAAAGAAATATATAAGGTAACAAGATAAAAAAACAATTATAATTATTATTTATTTCAATTACTATCTTACAAAGAATGTCACTGACAACAATTACTTAAAAATTTCAAACTAATTAACCGGTCAATGTGCTAGCTAGCAAATTCCAGAAAACGATTCTTGACAATCAAACTCTCAAATTTAATTTAGCAGAACTAGCTATTTGACGTACATAATTATTTGTAATGGTTTCCGATATCATAACATGTCTGAAAATCATCCTATTCCCTTCGAAAAAAATGTTTCATAGTCATATGAAGGAAAACATATTTTTCATAATAATCTTTAGATTATTCTGGAGACTGGCCTCCGAGCTTAAAATACAGTAAAGATCAATTGATTGCCCAGCAAATAAAAATTCTCCTGGGATTTCCTTGCTAGATATAAAACGGTATAAGTGTCCCTGGGTAAAATTTTTTACTGATAAATATGGTGATCTTAACTGAGCAGAGCACAATCGATAACAATAATGGCCAGTATGATATAAGAGTTAAACCAACAAACCAATTGAATCGTGAATTTGTGAGATTCCGGAGACGCCACATTGAATATTGTGAAAATCAATAAAATATCTAAATATAGAAAAGTTTATGAATGATAATTTAGGATGTGTGGTTGTAAAATAACCAATAAATGCTGCCCGAATGATAAGAATTAGCCAAAATGAACTTTTGACAGGTTCATTCTAAATTTGAAAGAACAATAATCGACATATATGCAGCACTGGGATCGAACTCGCGGCCATAGCATCTGCTCCAGATATATATAATCAGGGCTTTAATGCTAAAGGAACGGCAAAATTTGATTTTTA
>SCLH01001518.1:0-42251 GCA_004367855.1 Oikopleura vanhoeffeni | reverse complement strand
AAAAAATGTTCCAATAAAAATCCTGTTTCATGCTAAAAAATTATCTTCAAGGAAAAGCCCTTCAAAAAATTTTTAGATGTTTTTGGTATTACCATGGTTTAAAACCATCTTTGATAATGATCTAATTACGCTCACGAAAAAACTTTGTTGTTAACCGCCCATTCTTAAGGGTTACCGAAAAATGAAACTTAAGGACCAACCACAAATTTAAAGTTTTGTTGAAACTTACACAGGGCCCAAAACCCCACAATGTAAAAACCGCTTTCTTGTAATGTTCAATCAAGAGTAGTTCGAAAAGGGAATGAAGGGAGTAATTCCTTTTAAATTTGTTGGGGTTAAAATTCTTAACGACATTTTCAAACCAAACTTCAAAATCATTATTAAAGATTATCATTTAAAAGATTATTACTAATGGAACTTTTGACGGTGAATATTTCAAGTGATTTCTTTTTTGCCAAAATTTTCAAAAATTCAAATTTGAAATGTTTCAAAAATTCAAATTAGAAGTTTGAAAATTTTCAAAATTCAAATTTGAAATGTTTCAAAAATTAAAATTTGAAATGTTTCGAAAATTAAAAGTTGAAATGTTTCACAAATTAAAATTCAAAGAATTCGAAGACATGGCGCTGCTTTTCGTGGTCAAACTTTTATTGCGATTATATTCTATTATATTTAAGCTCATTTAATTCAGCTTAGAATTTGACTCGAATAAAAAAAAATTTACTGGTCATATTTTGAGATTGGTGTTGCTACACTGAAACTGAGTGATACCGAAAACCAAATTCATCAAAATTATGATTTAAATACACCACAATTTTGTACGTGATTTTTGCTGTGTAGACAGAAAATTTAACTAGTGATTCTGCCTGAATTTTATGGAGAATTCAAAAAACCACTGATTAATATATCAAAATATTTTTTAAAAAGTCGACAGAAAATGACAAATACAATTTTAATGATTTTTCAAAGACCAGGTAAGAAAATATGTAGTCATCTATGAAAACAGTCAAAGTGCCTATTCCTTCTGTTTTAACCCACAGATTCCAATAAAAAATCAGAAAAAATTTTGGACGAAAATGAGGAAAATCTTCAAAATGTTTTGAATTTTTCAGGAATTTTTACGAATTCAAAAATTAAAATTCAAACTCAAATTTTTTAAAATAAATAAAAAATGATTTAAATTTATGACTAAAATTTAGCAATTAATAGTAATAAATGCAATTTCAATATTTGATTAGCTTTGAGGCTAAAACCTCCAATTCAAACTCATTATTTTTTTCATTCCTGACGGATATTTGTCAAGGAACATTTGAAATTTAGCAATAAAAAAGAACTGAAATCCAGGTTCAAACTATGGTAAATCTCACCGGTGAAGAACCGCGGTTCAAAATCCCGATTGATTGTGGGCCACAATTTGTGGCGAAAGCAGACCTCTTAGTGTTTAATAAAGACAAATACTAAATAAAATAATCAAAAATCCTTCCGGCTTTTAACCAAGTTCATGCAAATTAGAATTTAATGACCTAGGAAATCTCATTTTAAAGTAAGATCATTTTTTTATAGCGTCAATTTTTCATTTTTTGTTACCTTTTCTTCAAATGCAAAATGAGGTTATTTTTCTTATTAATTTGGATTTTTGTGAAAAATAAGCTAGGCGAATACCTGGATCAGAGGTCACAGACTTTATGGTAGCTACCAGCTACTCATTTATCTTTTTCCTGACCAAAGTGCCGCCCAGTACTTAATAGGGTGTCCACACCGTTTACATTTTGGCTTTTAAAAACCACACATATCTCTTTCAGACTCTAGTTGGACTTTGCTAGTTTAGACTAGTACATCAGTAGTACTTTAAAAGTATAATGTACTAGACCAAGCTAGCAAAGTCCAACTGGAGTCTTGAAGGGATATTCAGAGAAAACCTGAAAAACATTGGTTCGATTCGGACCATTTTTCAACATTTTATTATCAAAAACTTATAATAAATCTGAAATGTTTTTTTTTAAAACGGAAAAATGGTCAGATGTTCAGTAATATGCGGTATATCATATATAATGACAAAAATAATAAAAATTAAAAAGAAAAATATGAGAAGCTATTAACTCCATGGCGCACGAAGGAAAGCCTAGCGAGTTCTGAAAATTGCTTGAATAAACGCTGTGGGAAGATATTAGGTTCTAACGTTAACCTTTCCTATCATCATTGTTATACCACTTGAGTTTTGCTGATCATGTTTTTTGGGGAGCTTTGTTAGTATAATGTTTAATTTTTTTTCTTTAATAAAATTAATTTGACAATCGAAAAGCCATGCAACGTGTATGTTCAAGCGGTGTAGGAAATAAACTCACACGGCTTTTATTTCATTATGGCCGGGATATGCCGTAGTTTCCTGAGAAAACCTTTCCGACTACAAAATAATTTTTTTTTTGTTATAAAATTATATTACAAGATAAACGCTTCGCAGCGAAGCTTTTGCTCAAAATTTGAAAGTATATACACAATTTGTGTTATTTACTCAGTTTGAGAATTAGTCCATCGTAAACTTTGCTTATATAGCTTCTATATCCCTTTATTACACTTTGCTTAGAATGCGTAGCCACAACGTTAAAATCACACGTTAAAAGGAGTAAGTGGCAGCCACATAAGTGATTACGCATTCTAAGCAAAGTGTAATAAAGGATATATAGCTTCGAAAATATTTAATCGCGAAGCAATATAGGCCTAGGTATCCAATTGTTTACTGATTACTGATATACTGATTTTGAGTTTTATAATAAAATTTTAACTTTGTAAACGGACGCCATGGCGCGCCACCTTAATATACTCATTTTTTTTTCTTAAATGATAAATGATAATTTTTACAAAAAATGTTTGATTAAGTTCACTCCTGCCATTCTGCTTGCATTAATAACTGCTAAAAAGCTGAACTATGTAGTAATCTTAAAATAATCTCATTCAAAATATTTCATATTCACGAGAAATACAAAAAATTGTCGAGTATTTTTTCAAATAATCAGCCTGCAATTTTTGTATTAATCAATAAAATAATCAAAACATTTTTGAAATCTTTTCTCCAACGATTAGCAGATATCTTAAAATTTTAAAATCTAAAATTTTTAATAAAATCTTGAATCTAAAATAGGTTATTTTTAAAATTTCTAAAAATTTTAAATCTAAAAGGGTTATTGTTTAAAGTTTGATAACGTACAACTGGTGTCTCTGGATACACCGACTACACATTCGTCAATATCTTCACATATGAGTCCTTCTTGAGTCATGACGCCTTTGTAGCCGTCCTTACAGATGCATTTGAATCCTTTTTGTGTGTTCTGAAATAATTAAAATTAAATTATATAAAGAATGTTAAAGATTTTGTAAAGATATTCTGGTATTTTTTGATTCGTAACAAATAACAGCATTATTGATATTTGAGTCAGTTAACTCCTTAATAATAATAATCATACACGAGTAGAACGAATTTTGAAAAAAATTCTGAATTATTTTTAAGTTATTTCAAATCAGAAAATGTGATTTCTGATTTGTCTAGGAATTTTGAAGGTGTTCCAACTCAACTAAGGTTATTTCATAGTACCCGACGAACTCGATAACCCGGTTGGTTTTGAAATGCCAAATATTTGCTTTGGAGACTCCACAACCTTATGAGGCGGTGCACCGCGCCTGGGAAAATTCACAATTTTGGTAGGCTTTTACTATTTTGGGAAGCTTGCTTATTGGAATCTATTTTAGACAGTTTCACCGGGAGGCTTCACTTATTTCAAAACATATTTGAGGGAGTATATATTTTTGGTCGAATTTTTTTCGCTTATCTTTTGCTATGGAAAATGCGTAGGCGCAAAAAACTACAGATTTGAAGAAAAATCGTGTGCAATAAATCATTTTACGTCGCAAAAATACAAATTTTGGATACATTTTGAACGCATAAACCACGTTGATTTAATACAAAATAGACAAATTAATCGAACAATGAAACATTTCGTAAATTCGTATTTCACTTGTACTACTGATTTCCGCCTTCGCACTTTTCATAGCTAAAGATAGGCATTTTAAGAAAAGTCGACCAAACATGTTTACTCCTATCTGAGAGCTATATAAATTTTAAAGTGGATGCAGCGTTTATATTTAACTTTTCAGCATCTGACGAATAAATTTCATTCATTCGAAATGCAAACCTTCAACTGAGTTCTAGAATTTTACACAGTATAAGTACATTTCTAAAAATCGTAGAGCTCCAAAACATAAAAAAATTCAACGAGTTATACGAAGTTTATACTAGTTGAGTTTTAAATTTCTTATGGCTTTTGCTGGACCAAGTCTAGGATTCAATCGAAAAAGGGAAGGAAAGATAATTGCCTCCTCTATTTTTGGTCCGTTCCAAACCCTATAAAAATGAAAACTAAATCAGTAGATTTTTGGAAAAGCAAAATTTATGTTGCTTTGCAATCACCTCAGTCACGTGACACACATTCAATATCTTCAGCTTGCTTATCTTATAATAAGCCTTATTACCGCTTTGTGATTTACGAGCTTTTCAAATAATTTTGTTGTAATGAATTTTAAACATAAAATTTTACATTTGAAAAATCTGTAAATCGCATAATTGGCATTTTCAGAACCATATTCTAAATAACTGTACTTTCGATCTGGATTTTCAAGGTATTTCAACGAGAATTTTATTGTCACGATTTTATGACAATAATCCAGTTATAAAGATAAGCGTGCTTTCTAAACACGATCGCCGTACATCATCTTCCGGGAAATTTTAAATCCGTTAATTATCCTTTATTTAATATTTAGAAATAACCAAAAAAAAAAACTTTGCATCAAAATATTCAAATTTTTTCCGAAAATACGAGTATATTTTATAGGGCTGTGTCTTGAGAAAANAAGTCGAAAAATCGGATTTTTTATCAGTAAAAATACCGGTTTTTTTATTTGAATTGGAGACGGTAAGCTGGAGTTTGCAAAAAAAGTATTGAACAGTTTTTCGCTTTTTTGCAGAAAATTTGCTTGATATGATACAATACTAATCGTGGAAGTGGTTCCGAGCGATGCGTAGGTTTGAGCATCTAATAAAGTGCTCCAACCTACGCATCGCTCGGAACCACTTCCACAGTTAGTATTGTATGATGTTAGTAATACTTTTTTGTCATTTTGTGAGCGATTTAGGCAAAAAATGAAATATCCGACTCAATAGTTTTGATAATCCATGGCTTTAACGAACCCTGTAAACTTTGTTTGGGCAGAAAACTTTCAGGTCATTTGGGCCTCGCATTATACTGATTTTCATCGATTATTCTAAAAAACGTGATCTGCTATACATACACCAACAACCCATTCAAGGAAACCCACTTTCGCGAAAAAATGGTGAGTTCCCATTACAAGGTAATGGGTTTCCATTACAGGGTGATTTTGCGCAAAATTTGAAACTTGTTTTCAGCCAAAAATTTGTAATTTTTCTGGAAAATTTATTCAATTTACATGTGCAGGGAACAATTATATGCAGTCGAAACCTACAAATTTTTGGAATATTTTTGAGCAAATTAAGCATCAAAAAAGATTGTTGATAAATACAAAAATGTTGAATCAAAAAAGAGTTTCTTTTTCTCAAACATGGCTTGTTTTTCAAAAATGGTTTCCACAAATGGTGATGGGTTTCCATTAAAAGGTGATGGGTTTCCATCACAAGGTAATGGGTTTCCATTACAAGGGGTTTCCTCAAATGGTTAGTTGGTGTAGGCCACCCAAGGCAAACTTCGAAGTCCTATAAATTTTTAATATTGGTTTATTGCTAACGTTTTCGTCAATTAAATAACATTTTCAAGCATATTTTAACATAAAAAGTTTTTAACACAGAAAATACATAAAGTCAAGTTCGGCTTTAGTTTAGAATTTTTAAAAAATGTTGCAAATTCGGGCATTTTTAGTTAAAAAATATAAAGGCCCTAATTCAAAATAGTTGAAAATATTTCTGGGTCCTATAAATTTGTTAAATTTAGTTATAAACTAACTTTCAGGCACAGATAAGACCTCCAAAAATCTCGCTAGTTATAAAGCTTAATCACTCGTTTAAAACGAGCCTTCTAAGTTAGAAGTTTTACGGTAGAATCGGACCTCTCCTTCCGGAATATATAAAATCCCCGTAGATTACTCATGTCTAAGTTTATTTTATAAAATCACCCCAAAAACGGGTCATGACAAGTCAGAATTTAAATCGTAATGAAGTGCGAAATGCGATATCTTTAATACTGATTGATTAACATTTAGATTATCTAGTTTGTGAGTTGGACGTAAGCTGCGTAACCCGGGCCATTATCCGACTTGGGCGCTTTGTAATGACCGATTTAAGGACGTTATATGATCTTTAATCTTGAGCGACTGGTTGATTCGTGTCTGCTGAATCAAATTTGGACATATTTGCTATTTGATGGGGTTTTTGGTCACGTGATTTGCTTTCAAAAATATTTATTCGATGGATTAAGGGCCCTCAGTTGACAGATCGTGACTATTTGAATGATACAAACGACGCGGAATAAAAGCACCCGATCAAAACCCTGGATTGTAGAATAGGCCCATTACATTGGTCGGATTTAGAAGAGATAACCCAATCAAATGCTCGGATTCCTCATTTTTCAAATAGTCACGATCTGTCAGTTAAGGGCCCTTAATCCATATATGAAAGTTGGTTATTTTTGCAGACGAAATATTATCCTGTATCCAACCAACAGTCTTTTCGGATCTTGTGTGTAGTAATTTCGCACCCTTGCGCTTATTTTATGTAGCAATTTATCACACTAAAAGACAAAAATTACTTCAAACGAGATCAGAAAATATTTTTGTCGGGATTTTTTTTCCTTAGAACATAAACGAAGTACGTGCTAACTTAAAGTAACGATTTCCTGGAAATTTCGGAAAAAATTCAGCAAAAACATGACCTGAAGTAATAATATTCTTTAATTTTGATTGTCAGTTCAAATAAGTACTAAAGTGCATCAAATTTTCTATCATTTGTAAATATTGAAATTGCAGCTTATGATTCAGTATGTCAAATTTTAGCCAGCTATTTCTACTTCAGCTAGCAAATGACGACGATCAATTAGAAGCGAGATAGAACAACATCACCACAAGATTATTAAACGAGAGCCGATCATCATGCATAATATCAGGTGGTAGCTGGAGCTGAGATCGCTAACAAAAATCGGACCTACTGTATAATTTGCGATTATCTATAATATATCCTAATCCGATCTAAACACATCAAATTCTCTGATCCACGCATAATATTGTCTCAATAATCCTACAAATATAATGAAAAAAAAATTGTCATATACAGGGGGGGCATATCGGCGGCCCAATATCGCCGAAAGAGTCAATATCGCCGAAATTGCGATGGCGTTTGAGGTTTTTATTACAAATTATTTAAGTGCGTCATATTACAAGATTAAATTTACCAAATCTACTTTTTAGAATTGGCATTTGATTGCGTTTAGTGAAGTACGTCATTCGCGCACCTATTGCAAAACTGCTTATAAAATTGAAAATTTTTTCGAAATATGACGTCATTTCACCACGCGTTTTTTATATTGCCGAAAGTGCAATATCGCCGTTTTTTTTTGAACAATTTAAATTTTTCGAAATTTTATTTGATCGACTACGAGAAAATCTAATGACAACCACATGCTTAAATGAAGATCGGCATCGCAATTATTCTTTGTCGTGAAACTAATTTGAACACTAAACTGGACCTAAAAAAGGCTTATAATTCAATTGGCTTTAAAGTGTCCGAGGATAATTCAATATTATGAATAAGACCAAAAACGCACCAGAAAATGGATTTGAGCCCACTTTGGCCTGTCTCTGCCACGTATGACAATTGCACTTTTATATTGCCGGTTAAGGACCTTAAACCGTAATAACAAGCCGTTTCAATATTTATTTAAGCCACCTAGTTTTTGATTTCGAAAGAAATATTCATTACTTTCAGATTATTTCTACAGTTACAAAATTGCCCTAGGTTGCTATAAAAATGAAACTAACTGTCGGCAGAACAGTCCGGAAAATTTTGATTTTGATGTGATAGGTGGCAACCTCGAGTATACAAAATATAAGTTTTTTCGGGATGATGCTACCTGGAATACCACAAATGACTTATTAACAAAGTAAACACAAAAAAGAATAAAAAAGAATTTTCATATCGAAAAATATGAAAATTAATTATGTTTTTCATTTAAAAAACACAAAGGTCTGACTGAATTTTTTTTGACAAAGACTATTTGACAATTATTCAAACAATTATTCATATCTCCGCGCGTCAAAATATACGCAGCAAAATGTGAAAAATATGTCTAATCAGCCGGTGACTCAAAATCAGTACCCCTATATGTTCTACACTTGCTCGATTTGTCTTTGTTGGCCTTATTTAAGTTTAATTGCCCCTCAATTCTACTGGAAAATCATTTTTTGAAAAAATAATTTTTTTTATTATTTTGAGTTTCATAAAAATCACTCGTGAATACATAAAACTTGGGATTGAAACTGCAGAACAAATAAACTTATATCAAATAAATTCTCAAATACTTTCCTAAAAACTGGCTTACTCAGGATTTTGATATCATGTATCGTTTTTGCACAAAATTTTTTTTAAGAAATTTTGGCAGAAATCCTAAAAAAAGTAGGAAAAAATATCTTTTTAAGGGGGTATGCGACTCTTGATTTAATAAAGGCCTTAGAGGCATTAAAAATGCTCCAAATTGATACGGGGTGATAATTAAGTGTACTAAGACCAAATCATCAAAAAAAAAATTTCGAAATTTCCGCATTTTTCGATTTTTTTCTAAGTATTTTTGAAAGATGAAGTAAAAAATAACGTTTGCTCAAAATTGACCACTAAAACTTCAAAATATCGACTTGACGTAAGCAACTTTCTCATCAGTGTTTCACTGGCTTTCTTTTGAGCCTACTTTCGAAAAATCGAAGCACTTTTTTTTTCGGAAATTTTTGGGAAAATGACCAAAAAAATCATATTTCGAGTTCTAGCTCGAAATTTCAAAAAAGCTCTCCATTATCTCTTTAAATTTTTCTGAGGAATACCTGATAAAAGTTTGAGCTATTTTGCAAACATTATTCTCGGAGGAGATAGATTTTGAAGTCTGCAATTGTTAAAAATCGGCGGTTATTTGGCGTTCTAGAATTGTTCAGTCGCCGGATCAAAAAAAAACTTTCCATTAAAAATTTATATACTACCGTTACGTATCTGTGAAAATTTGAGATCAATTGGATATACCGTCTGGAGGAGATAGATTTTGAAATTTTGAAAATGTCACCTTGTTACGATACTGTACCTATTGGTGTAATAGTCAAAAATAATTTGTGATGTACTTTTTCGCAAGATTAAGGATAGATCTACAAATTAGCATTTTGGTTTTTCTCATGAACTGTTAGTTCTTCGTTATATTTCACGAGAAAATGTCAAATCAGAGTCGCATACCCCCTTAACGGCAAATCGCATGAAATTTGAAAAACTGTTTTTAAATATAAAATTGCAAACTCTATGACCTATAGGAATTTTAGGTCTGTGATGATGTTATTTCTGCGCCGTTTCAACCCCTGAAATTTTTTTTGCCTATATCCCCTATTCACATTTTTGTAAATATCCCGGCCCTCCTACTTAAAAACACACTACGTTTCCTAATCAGGGCCGGGATATTTATAAAAGTGTGAATAAGTGATATATATATAGTCAAAAAGTGTGAGGAGGTTAACTATCTCGAGATCTAACCCTCACCTGCGACGTTGTGTTTTGAAACACATGCACCTTATTTTGAAAAATCAGAACAGAACCCAGAAAGTTATCTCAATTCATATGGTTGTCGCATATCAGATCGGAATTGAAATATTTGGAAATGCATTAACGTTATACCTCTAACGAATTAATTTTTTTTTGAGAAAACAAAGTTATAAGAAATTGATATATCTAAAAAGAACATCTTTAGGCACTTCGTTGCGCGTTCGCGATTGAGTTCTATTCTCAATGATCCCTGACTCAAAATTTAAGGGTAGGGTTCAAAGTATCAAATGGAATGGAACAAAACGGAACGCGTTCCGTTCCGCGCGGAACGGGTTCTCGCGGAATGGAACGCGACCCCCGTTCCTTCGGAATCCGGCGTTCCGTTTTTATTTTATTTTTCAAAATTCTAGATTTAAATTTCTATAAATATTTCTATATTTTTGAAATTTCATTTTTAACAAATTTTGAAATGAATCGAAATAAGATATTTTGAAATTTCACTCCTAAAAAAATATTCTCGAAAGTAAAACTTAAGCGAAAAATCTCAAAAAATAAACGGAACGCGTTCCATTTGATACTCTGGCGGTGGTTCCTACATTTTCTGCAGTTGTTTTGTCATAAAAATGCACCAAATCAATATTTTATGTTGTGAAAGCACAAAACAACCCAAATGACAATGCTCTTCAGTGTTACTCTAGCTTTCTTTTGAGCCTACTTTCAGAAAAATCAAAGCTCATTTTTTCAAAAAAATTTTCACGTGACCTTGAAAAATTCATATTTTGAGTTTGGGGTCGAAATTAAACAAAATCACTCGTATGAAGTTTCTGTTGGTTTTGAGCTTGCTTTTGCAAAAATTTGAGCAAATTTTGAAACTTAACCTAGGAGATAGATTTTTTGATGAAAAAAGTCCAAAAGCCGGTTGTTTTTTGCATATTCTAGAATAAATATAGCGCTTATCCACAAAAACGCTCACAAAAAGTTTTGCATACAAGTTATATCAAAATAAAGGTTTATTTCATTATAAAACCTGGGAGGAGATAGATTTTCCGTTTTGGTTTATGTCTTCTTTTATTGCCTATGTGTCAAGGAGTGTATGTATTCAAAAAAGGTTTGTCACATTTTTTACGCAAGCTAAAGGCTAGTTTTACAAACTGGCTAATCGGAATAATATCCTTGAACTCTTGTTAGGCTAATGTGTCATCGGGAATATGTCAAATTAGGAACCACTATACCCTTCAATACTACATTTGCTGACGAATAAGTTATGTTGGATGTCACATGAAAATTAAAAAAATAAACAATAATGCGTACTTTTGAGGGTATTTTTCGGTCTCTGTGTTTCAAAACACAGCGGCGCAGGTTAGCGTTAGTGTGTTTTACTAAAAATAAACTAAAACGTAATTAATACGGATCTTTCAACAAGCGTCGCAAAAAATCGACCAAATACAAGTTTAGCATAATAATAAAAGCTCATAATTAAGTCAAAACGCAATTCAAAACAAGCACTTTTTCGTACAAAAATGCCTTCGATTCAGTGAAATAATTATAATGAAATGCAAACGCTTGTCACTGAGTCGTAATTATTCGTGAGTTCTTTAGTAAAGACTCTTTACTGTATGCTAAATCAATACAAAATTTTATGAAGTCTGACAAAATGGGTAGATAGTTTTTTGGGTAAAAGTTGCTCGGGTTCCACTATTTTGTTTTTCGAGTAAAATTTAGATTTTTTTCTAAATGTTATGAAAAGTTTTACTGGTTTTTGTATTTTCCGAGCACCAATTACGAGTTTTTCGGGCTATTTCGTTTTTCCTTAAAATTCAGCATAAACCCGAAAAACCTCATATTTGCAATTTTTTTGTTCGAAAAACCCTTACCCGAAAAAGTCTCCCCTTACAAAATGCTGGACAATCAATGATGGTCATCATTAATAGTAATGAAATTCATTCAATATCATTTTTGAGAAACTTGCAATCTCATTGTCGATAATTTATCGACGATAAGCTAAAATTTAAAAAATATAAACTTTTAAATTTTTAGTTTTCATGATAAAAATTTGATACGAAAACTATTCTAGAATTCAAGTTGTTGATTTATTTTTATAAATGTACAATACTTATATTGGGAACCACACTCAAATTTATCATGTGATATTATAAAACACTATTGAATCCTACGGGATCCGCATCGCGTAGGTTAGAAAAGCGAGCGCAGGGCGATGTTCTCAAGATTCGTATTGTATATTCAAAAATAGGACTCTACGATCTCAAACAAAAAGCCTTGTTTGATTTATCTTAAAAATCAGTGCTTTCAATTACTCGACAGTCAAATTCTAGGGTCGTGGAATACAATTCGAAAACTTAACTTCAATTCTGTTTATTTCAGATAATTAATACGTATGCAAATTTATATGCATTTATGTACAGAAAAGTTTATTATCAGTATGCACAGTGCATAATGCACTCAAAAATAATCAAAAATTGGCTCAAAAATAGCTCTTTTTTGTACGAAAAATTTCAAAACAAGGGCTTGTTCGTACGAAAAATGCCTCACAACAAACATAAATGCATCGAATTAAATAAATTAATTGAAATTTTAATGAAATAAAAACAATCATCAATGTGGTGGTAATTAAGTTTTTACGGAAAGGTTAGATATCCGACGGATTGTTATCCCGACTAAAAGTAACCAAAATACACCAATAATTTCCTGGAAAATTAAAACAATATAGAAGGCGACCTTAGGTGACCGACGAGAATTTTCGGAAGTCTCACAAAATGATATACCAAGTAATGTGTCACAGTTATGTGTCTCAGAGTAAATTTTTACAGGGGGAGGCCCTATATCGCCGAATTTGCAAATATTGCCAAAAAAAATCTGCGCAATTTCACGATATTTAGTCACACTCCTGCCAGACTGGCAGTGCCAGTGCCTTTATCGCTGAAAGAGCCAGTATCGCCGAAATTGCGTGGTCGTTTGAGGTTTTAATTTCAAATTACTTAAAATGTGTTATGCATGACGTCATATTTGAAGATTCAATTTCCCAAATCTACTTTTTTGAATTTTAATTTGATTTCCTTTGGTAGAATACGAACAGTTACGTAACGAACTACGTAATTCTACAAATTTTCGTATTTTACTTCATTTTAACCTATTGTAAAACTACCTATAAAGTTGAAAAGCTTTTTAAATTATGATTTCGAACGCCCAAATTATGATTTCGAACGCGGTTTTTTGTATTTTTGAAATTAGAAAATTGTTTTTATCCTCATATCGCCGAAAGTGCCATTATCGCCGAAATTTTTTGATATTTTTTTCTGACAATATTGGGCCTCCCCCTGTATAATTTAAGACTCATATCATTGAGAAGATTGCTCCTGTATAACTTGGTTCGGACCATTTTGCTAACAGTAAGTTACTGTTACAGCAATGTTGTCTCTTTTTTTTTTAATTAAAAATGCGTTTTCGTGATTTATATCAAAGGAAGAGCTTTTATTCATGAAGTTGATTACGAGGTATTTTCCAAGAGCTGTTAATAATACTCATGTTCAATGCAAGCATGTTTTGTCATATTATAATTGTTTATATTAAATACTGGTTTTAATTAGAACCACATCTTAATTCAATTAATTTAGCATGTATATCGAAAATTATCCCTATAATAGGAATTTGCGCCTTTCGCAATTTGCGCCTTTCTCAGCACGCGTCATAACTTTGAGAAAGTGACCAATTAAATCGCGGGATTCTTGAATTTAGTCGACAATCGAGTATTGTGATTGGACACTGGCTCAAAGTTATGACGCGTGCTGAGAAAGGCGCAATAGGGATAATTTTCGATATACCAAGGTCAATTTATATTTCAAAAATGGATTTTTGGCATCGAGAAACAGAGTTTGTAGTAAAATGCCATAAAAACCATAATTTGGCATTTTTTTTATTTACATATTTTTCCAAAAAGACTATTTCAAGGTTTTCAGATCAAGATTTTTATCCTATGACTAAATGCAGGCTCGTAAATCTCACCAAACGTCATCTTTATTGAAAACAATATATTTGGTTAGATTTACGAGCCTGAATTTAGTAATACTTCTGCGTGGTCACTAGATCAAAATCTTGATCTGACTTCCGTGAAATCGTCATTTTTTGAAAAAAAATATGTAAATTAAATGAAAATTCTAAATAAAGGTTTTTGTTGCGTTTTACTTTGATGGCGTTCGAATATTTTAATTTTTGTCAATTTTTAGCGTCAGAGCCCCCGACTCAGAGGGCAAGAATAAGCAAAAATGCCTATTTTGGCTACTTTCCATGTTTTCCAATAAGGAAAAAAGACAAGCCGCTCTAAAATAACGAAAGTGACTCTCAGAAAGTACAAATTGTACTATTATATTGTACTATTGTTTATTATAAACATAACAAAACAAAATTATAAAAACATACGATGTATAAGAACAAACGAGTATTACAATTTTTACAATAAAAACTCAGTAGAAATAATTCTGGTTGATTTCAATTTTTGGGTGCGTTGTTCTTTTAACCCTTATGACCATACTTTAAAAAATCTTCCGCCAAGGAACGAGTGCCAATATATTGGCTCTACTTTAGACGTTAAAGCTCAGGGTAGTAGAAATTTCGATTAGGAAGTTGAAAGGTTATATTTTTGCATCCGATATTTTAAATTCTAGAATTTCAATTCCGGGAAATTTCAATTCTGGGATATTTTGATTGCTTTAATTGATTTTTATAATAATTAAATTTTTTCATGAAATTCGAAAATTATTGATTTTAAAATTTTACCTCGGAAAAAAATATCATTTCCAAAAAACTGGCTAATCTGACATTTGTATTTGATGCCTAGTTTGAAAATAGTTTTGTTGTATTCGGGTTTTGAGGCACAAATATATATAATATTTTGCTATTAAAAAATAGTTTGTTTACTACGTTTCGATTTTATTAATAGTATTTTCAGCAGTAAAACATGGGCAAAAAATCCAAATATCAAAAGCAAAAATTAGTAATTTTGTTGGAATCGCAGTTAAATTCTTTAAAATATCTTTGAAAAAAACGGTTCTAGAATTTTTGCCCTTTGAATGGTTTAGCCAATATATTATTAAATAAACCCATACAGTGCTTACTGTACACAACATTTGATTAATAAAACTTAATCTAAAAACTAAAGATAACTTACGAAACAAGCGGCGTTTTCTGTGCAATTGTGAATTCCCAAAGCACACTCATCTCGATCCCGACAAATTCCACCAACTTTGAAAAGTCCTTCATTACAGTTGCATTTGTAACCACCTACTGTATTTTCGCATTTTGCATCAATGTTACAGTCATGCATGCCCATAGTACATTCGTCAAGGTCGACACAGGCATTTGGACTTCCAACAGGGGTGAAAAACCCACCCATGCAAATACATTTGTATGCAGAACCACCAGTAGCCTTTTATGGTTATCATTTAAGAAAAAAAATTGGACACATATTATTTTTCGATATACAATGCCCTAAACATTTTTTTATAATTTCTCGAGCTATAGCTCAAATTGAGACCCACGCGTATCACGTTTCGTTGTGTAACTAAATTACATTCTAAATAATGTAATTGGTTAGGGAAAGAAACTGTAACTTAAACAAATTACATCTAACCTACACGATAACAATGTTTGAAAACCTTTGAATTTAATCTAATGGAGTCATTTCAAGTAAACAGAAAATCAGAACAAATAATTAGAGTTTTTATTTTTTTTATCTACAATTAAACGTGTTTGAAATGTCAGGTGTTTTCAAAGATCTCTAAGAAATGTGCTTTGACAGAACTCTAGAATCTGTATTTTCACAATTATCTGATTGAAACGTGTCTGAAATGTTACAGTACCCAACCGGTACATGTTTTTACAAAATTCTGGAATGTATTTTTACAGAACTCTAGAACTTGTTTTCACAGAGGGTGAAACTTATTTATTGTAAAACTTTCGCCTGAAGATGCATAACTTATTTTTCAAATTCTCTAAAAACATATTTATTTATTAGCTACGTATCGCTTATGCAGCATAAGCGATACGTGACTAATAAATAAACATGCTTTTAGAGAATTTGAAAAATAATATGGTCTCCTTTTCACGCTCACGTTCGAATAGTAGCCAATAAAAGCACTTTTATGGATTTTTGAGGCAAAACCAAACTCACTTTAAATATCGAGTAAAAACTTGTCACTCTCAGACTGAGAGTCTCAGTGCACTGTAAATTGCTGGCCTATTTTACCCGCTCAGTCTTTAGTTTTCGAATACATTTGAGTTGAAGCTTGATTTTCTTAAAATGGGCCTTTTCTCGGATTTAAGATATACTACAACACTTCTAATTTCAAATGATAGAAATTATGCAATGATTGGGTGTTTTTGTTGCATTTTTCGCGAGAAAAAAGAAAATTTGATATTTTTCTAATTCGAAAAAAATGTTCCTCAAAGGAACCGATGGTCAATTTTTCCGGGTTACTAAATTTTTTTCTTATTAATATGATTTATAAAATAGTAACAAATGCCTGACACGTTTGAGGAGCCCGACAATTGTGCTCTCCACCTAAGCAAGGGTCATTAAGAATACAGCTTCTACCATCTCCAACATATCCTTTATCGCGCGCTAACAATGTTTTCTGTGACTAGCTCTGACAGACGTTCCATTTTGTATAAAATTCAAAGAGGTGCCGATTTTTGTTTTTAACCGTTCCATAAAAATAGAGCTGAGATGGATTAGGACAGATAAGTTGCCATGTTAGGAGCGGGTGAATACAAGCTGTAAATTTTTTTTTGAACGTATGTTTTTTAATTTTCATTTTAGAACTTCGAAATGGGTTATAATTATTGCTAGTTATAAAAAAGTACTACAACCAGCAGATAAATGTCAAAACGAAATAATTAACATCCTCTGTATATGTGTTATTTTTTAAAATTGTTCAAATGTTTAATTCATTTCCAGGTTCTAAAATGAAAACTTTGAAAAATAAATTCTTTAAAAAATAATTTTTGAGGGTTCAACAATTTAATTCTTGAGTTTTATATTATAATAAGGTATAATGCAAATCTTTGTTAAATTTTTTTAAACTCTCAAGCGCTCAAAGTCGACCTATAACGTTTTCTCAACCAAAGTGCCTCTCAGTAGATAATAGGGTGTACACATCGTTTACATTTTGACTTTCGAAAACAACTAATCCGATTAAGTTCTTAGATAGCTTAACAAGCGTACATCAATTGAGAGAACAATTGGAAAAAATTAGTCCGAATCGAATTATTTTCTCAATTTTTTTTCAAAAACATTTCGAATGTTTTTTGAAAAAAAAAAACATGGTTTGATTCTGATAAATTTTCGTTTGTTGAATTTTTTTAATAAATATGTGGTCATTTTGAGCTATCTAAGAACTCAATCGGATAAATCGTTTCCAAAAACCAAAATGTAAACATGTGGCCAGTGGCCACCCTATTAACTACTGAGAGGCACTTTCGTAGGGAAAACGATAGAGTGTCTCTGGTTTCTCAGCGGGACTTTTTTCTGTGGCGCCAAGGGTTAAATATAAAACGGTACGTGTGTTAAGAAAGAACAAGCTAGTCATGATTCATGAAACAAACATGTTCAGGCAAAAATAGCTTATATCGCCAAATTAAAATTTAGAGCAAATCAACCACATTGTTTTTATCTATGGTATTTTATCTGAACTTTTGTGCAGATCATAACATTTTCAGTCGTAGTTACTCCCTTTCGTTTAACCCACTTCTTAAGAGCTTACCCTCAAAACATGGTTTAGAAACTGCTATTGATGAATTTGAAAACATAGATTTAAATACTGATATTGTTTAATTTCAAAACAATGAAAATAAACGAAATAACGGCTATTAAAATTAGAATTAAAACAAATCGTGGTATCATTTCCGGCTGGGTATCTCCTGCTAAGCCTTTTTCATAAGGACAGTTCTCAGTAATTTTTCCTCAAAATGACCACGTTTTTTATTTTCATATCGAAAACTTTTTCTGTTACAAAAGTAGGCCGTTACAGGTTATTCTCGACCTTCTTGAATTTTTTATTTGAGTTGACAATTTTCATTTTTGCATACATATCGGTATGTCCCGTGATATTTACGAGAGATGGTAAAATATTAAAAATTGAGAAAATAAATAATTAACGGTAATTTAAATAAAAGAGATAAAATTAACGGTGATATTTAGATTACGGGTTTTTAGTGTGGAACTCCAGCAGACTCAAGTCAAATCACAATTTGGATTGGAAAGTCTACCGGCGGCCCCTGACCGCTACATTTTATTCTGTAATACCCCCTCAACCGCTTGGGGGACTGTATTTGAATAAATAACCAGAGGTCCTAAAAGCTATTGCATTTTAGTTTATCATTGCAGGGTAGTGCATTTTTATTAACGGTAATCTCGCAAATAGTGGAAATTACCCACCTAGTTGAACGTGGTGTCTGAAGTGGGATACGAACCCACGCCTCCGAAGAGATTAGTCATTCCAATGGCTAAAAACCTGTAACACCCTATAGAAAAGCCACTATTCTTTGATGAACTTTGAGATTTTTGATAGATATTCCAGAATTTCATAATAATTTTGCCGTACAAAGTTCTTGAGGAAATAATTTTTTCTAGGTTTTTGCTAAAAAAACAAAAGTAGTCAAAAACTTTTAGTTCACGAACCGTACTATGGTATCTGCACTGTAGTTACTTTCAGTGTAGTATCGAATGAAGAACACAAATTCACTTATGCACTCGACGCCACTTGAAACGGTAGATGTCAAAAACAGGTCATTCAAGAATAACTTAGTCGATCGGCTCAAAATGTGCTTAATACATGTACATTTGTTCAAAACTACCCGAATATTAATTCTTGATAATTTTTCATTAAAGACACAAATTTTGCCGAAATTAACGTGGTCGAAAACCTAAGCCGGAACCGTATTTTCGATCCGTAAAACTAAGCAAGTACGTCTCAAAAGGTGTGCTGTTCATCTAATGCTAGAATCTACTTTTTTTATTCGAATTATCATTTTAACTCTTCCGCTCTTCCGGGGATTTAAGCTATGCTGCAAAGTGACCATCACGGTTAATATCGTCAAAGTAAAACCGCAACGGAAAAAATTACCTCTGACCGAATTTGAAAGTCAATTTTAGGGGATTTCAAGGCGAATTTCTTCTAATGGTACCACTTTTCTTGCTGTGCATAGAATTTCAATATCACGTAATTTTAATAGTTTATTACGTTATTTTTATTCTATTTTGCTATATAAGATTAGGATCTCTGGACTTGGCGATTCGTGATCAAACTGAATTTCGAAGTTTATATTGGTCAGTGTCGTTATTTCTGGTGCTCTAATAGGTCAAACGCAAGTCAAATAGAAACGGGAATCGCTAAGCCTAGAGATCCAAATCTCAGATATGATCAAACTTTAAATTGAAGCATACTCAAGTATACTTTAAGTATATCATACTTTGGTAAAGTAATCGTAAATTAATCCTTCATAAATGACCTTCAAGGCCAAATAAGAGTTTATGTTGTTCTCATTTTGTGATATTGATAATATTTATAAGCCAGGTAATGCCAAATATTATATAATTTTCTGTCATATTTGTAAATATACAAATAGCAGTTTATTTTTCTTACATTTTTATATGCATGACCTCTGGAATCTAGGTCAAACCAACTATGAGCTAAATAACAGCATGTGACATGCTGCATGTCACATTTTTGCTTATATTCTTACTATTTTACAGGAGCTAATCTAAATCAATCAAAAAGTTTAAATTTACAAACGCGTAGGTGCTTCACATATTAACATGCTTATTGACCAATCAGCGGTGTCGATCATATTTCTGCATAAAGCTTAAAATATAAGCAAAAATGTGACATCTTGTATTTATTTTGATTGATATAAATGCCCTTCAAATTATAAGTTCATTCAAATATTTGGTAATTATCTTTCATTTTTGCTATTAGTTCCCATCAAAAATCTAGATTCATCAAAATATCACTTTTTTTTTACAAATTTAAAGTACAAATGACCATCAAAATATAGGTCAATTCGTTTGAGCAATGTTAGTTTAATCGTGACACTTCATTGTTGGCTACCGCAACATATCGTACAAAAAATCAATTCGTACGAGTGTACCTACTAAATAATATGGAATTTCAGCTTTGAATTCAGCTGGAGAGATTACTGTATTTTAAAGTACTTAGAAGCACTATCATGTGCACTTAAGCACCATTATTCTTAGGAAGTACATGTTCCAAAAACTAAATGCTTACTTAGTACAATTTTTTCAAGTATTTTATATTCTTTTCCCAACTTCAGTCCATCTTAAAAATGCTTACTATCCCTATAGCGCGTGTTCGAATCTCACTAATGCTGTCTTAGTGATTGTCTTNAACCGCCAAAGTTGATCGGTGTGTAATCACTCAAGCAATCACTAAGACAACATAAGTGGGATTCGAACACACGCTATCGAGATAGTAAGCATTTTTAAGATGAACTTAGGTTGGGAAAAGGATATAAGTAAGGGCGAATCAACCATACCTTAAGACCCAAGTTAGAATTTAATGCTGAAATAAAATAAAGCCACACTTTACTCACGTGAACGCGTCTAAGGAAAGAGAGGTTTAAATTAAACCGTTTAATTGATTTATTTTTTTTTATTTATTTGTTAAATGAAGAAAAAATTAACCAAATATTTAAATGACCTCTTTGAAGGTCATTAAGGGGGTGCCAGAAAGTCCTGCAGATGGTGCACATTTTTTCAAGAGCGATAAAGAAAGAAAAAAATGTGAAAATTTATTTTTATATTTTTTATCTTCAAATAAAAGTGTCCATTCTTCAAACGTTTAATTTTTTAATTTTTTAAACATAAACAATTATCTGGGAAATTAAAAAAACACTTTTCACGGTACAATCCATTTCCAAACTAAACTCGACTACAGATTTTTTTTTAAGAAGACGATATTAAATAACTTCAGACATTCGTTCGGGTGTAGTGCGGCGCTAAAAGACGTCTTGTTTTTATGTTGCTAATTAAAAAATTCCTTGATATAAAAGTTTTTTTCCCATGAAAAATGGTCAAAAAATGGCAAAAAAGTAGAAGAAAAAACAACTTTTTTTTGAGATTAAAAATTGACCTTCAATTGCGTTTTTGATAGTTAAAAAATGTTCTTACTATCTTAAAGAAATGCGGCCTATTACACCGCGACAATTTTATTTGGAATTTTTGAACCAACATAAATTTTTGTAAAATATTTTAGTGCCAAAATGGCCACTTATCGAGTGTACCACCGACCGTTAAAAAATTTCATCGATAGTTTTAGAAATGAAAATCGCGCGACCAACTCATTAGTTGACATACGGATATGTAATAGATACCAAAACATTCATATGTGATTGCCTGATCTTTTTATGCAGAGTTCAAAAAACCACTAATTAAAAAAATTTTGTGAGACTTGATTTGCGGAAAATTTTTCATAATTTTTCTAAAAAACGTCGACAAAAATGACAAATAAACATAATTATGATTTTTCAAAACACATCAGAAAAATATGTAGACATCGATGAAAAAAAGTTAAAGTGGCTATTTTTTAGATTTCTATTATAGATTCAAAAAAAACGATCAGAAAAATTGGGACAAAAAAATGCGGAAAATTGTTCATAATAGTTTGCAAATTTTGTTTTGAAATTTTTACGATTTCCAAAAATGAAAAGTCGAAACGTGCAAAATCTTCCTAAAATGAATAAAAATAATTATTTTATCAAGGCTGAAAACATATTTTTATATCGGGTTCAGCTCAAGCATAATACAAGCATAAAAAATAATACTGACTTATTATTATTCGTAAGTTATAACGGATGCCATGCTCGGACTGGTTTAGTGGCACCCCCTTAAATATCAAATAAACTTATATTTGGCTTCTAGATTGAGCGTCATTAACTCGTAGACTCGATTTAGCCAACTAGTTGCCGCACACCATTTAATCGCATTTTACGACGCTTAATCATTAATGACAAGATCAGTTATAAAGTTATCGATAAACTTTGAAACTAAATGACGTTCTGCGTTTTTTTTTGAAAATTTTTACTGTATTATAGTACTTATTTTTTTTGCAAAATTTTTTTAAAATCACAAAATTAAACCTTTCATCGTTGATCAGAAAAAAATCTAAGACATTTTTTCCATTACATCATAGCCCGAAAATGATCACGTGACCGTATATTTAAGGAATAAGGTGGTAAAAGTAGTACTGTTTTTTTCAAAAAATTGCTTAAATCAATTTTTGAAAGAAGTGAAGTGGTTCTTTAGAAGTTTTTAAGACTTTTTTCCCATTACACCAAAGTCCAAAAGCGATTTCAAGGACCTTCAAATTAAAGGAAAATAGGTTTTGCAGTTGATGACAAAACAAAAAGGTTAATATTGTTCGCAAGCTTGTTCTTTTCTTTCCTTATTAAATGCCTTTACATTTCGGTTAAAATTTGTGTTTTTTTTTTTTAATTGTATAGCAAATGCTGAATATTATTAATTATTAAAAATGAATTGGATAATGAAACTTGCTAAATAGTGGGCCGATTTAAAAGTGAGGCAACTAGTTGGCTAAATCGAGTCTGGGTACAGATTCAATTCTATAAGTCCTACGAGTTAAATCAACAAATGTGAAATAAAATATAAGACTAACCTAGATTTTGAAGTTCATTTATAACAAAACAATTATGTAAAAGTGCTCAAAAACTATAAAGTAGCTCTGGTGCTTCGGTGGGACTTTTTGTCTGTGCTGCGGCATGCCGTCAATAGTTAAAGATGAAACGGTACGTAGTTAAATAAATTACATTCTGATCATAAAACAAACATGTTCAGGGAAGTATAAGTTTCCTTGCAAAATTAAATTTAGTACAAATCAACCACATGATAATCATGGCACGATTTGTTTTATATGTGGTATTAATCTTTGAATTTATTCAGTTTTTACCTTCTGATTCTTAAGAGCTGATCCCAATCGCATGGTTTTAAAAGTGTTATTGTTGAATTTAAACACATAGTTTAAAAATTCATTGATCTACATTCTGAAGTTTTAAAATTTATTGCCCTAAATTCATTGACCTACATTCTGAGCTAAATTGTCAAGAAAAACAAAAACTTATATTCGGCTTCTAGATTCTACGTAATTTTAATAAAAAAATTAAAAAAAAAAAACATATTTGACCATAATGCGCCACTAGAGTCCAAAATAGGCCAAATATAATCGAACGCGCTCATTGGCTCGTGAAAAATGATGAATTGTTTTTCGCACGATTACTTCTTTTTAGAACCATTTCACATCAACTGGATTGTAGCAAAAACATTTTAATATGAAATTTCAGATAATTTGAAAATGAAATCTGAAATCAGTTTTCAATCTTGGCGCGCGTGCCTGGTTTACATGAACATTCGTGAGATCCTTCGGTATTTTCACATTTCGCGTTTTTGTCACAATTATTGCTTCGTGAGGCACATTCATCTAAGTCTGAGCATTCGTGTCCGTCACCTTGGTATCCTACTTGACATTTGCATTCGAAACCACCTTCGTTGTTAATACAATTGGCCAACTTGTGGCATCCAGAAAGACCTTCAGCACATTCGTTAATATCATAGCAACCGCTGAATTGAGGGTTACCGTTTCGGCTTAAAATTAATCGGATTAAAAATCATGTTTTTCATTTTTGGAATTCAGGCCATTTTTGAAATTCTCATTATTACTTTTATTTCTTATTTCAAAAATTCCTTTTTTTTTAAATTCTAGTTTTTCCTTTGAAATTAATTTCTTACTTTAAATTGATTTGGCTATTTTTTATAGAATGTTTTCTGAATTGTTGTTGTCTATTTTTTTCAATATTTTTTTGAAAATGTAATTTGAACTGTTTTTTAATTTTTTTGGGAATTTTTTTGAAATGTTATGGGAATGTTCTTTGAAATATGTGTTTTAAATGTTCATTGGATATATTTTTCAAATTTTTTTTCAATATTTTTTAAAATTAATTCTTTCTCTAATTATATATTGAATAAAAATATTAATTTTTACTTTATATATTTTAATATAGTTATAATATTATTCGATTCATATGGATAATGATATTTGTTATCGAATTGTTTAGAAATTAAATTTTTAAATTGAATTCTTTCTGAATATTTTTCCAAAATATAATTTTAAGTTTTTGAAAATTTCATTTTTATTTCGTAAAGCCAATTTTATATTGAAATAATAAAATATTTCATTCAAATTTTATTTCTTCTCAATTTTGCATATTTTTCATTTAAAAATATCGTTTGCGTTATTTTTCCAAAATTGTGACCCTTGCTGAATGGAGTTCCACCAAATCCTTTTGGGCAGCTACAGACAAAAGTACCATGCGTATTGGTACATTCTGCTCCATTTTTACATGGATTGTTCGCGCATAAATCCCTAGATTCACACTCGTTATCTTCCTTATCAAAGCCAGCTCGGCATGCGCAATCATATCCTCCATCATAATTAGTACAAACAGCCCCAGAGCCACAAGCACCGTCATTAAGGCATTCGTCAACGTCGGCACATTCATAACCATCACCGGTGAATCCTGGCTTGCATTTACAGCTGAAGCTCCCGTGGCTGTTGGTGCATGTGGCAGATTCGTGACAATTGTGGTCGTTTGAGGAACATTCATCGATATCTTAATTTTTAAGGTTATTCAAAGCGAAGAAAAATATGACCCACGGAGCTAATAAAATTAAAAAAAAAATTATATTAAAAAAATATATTAAAAAAATTATTTTTTGAAAAAAGTCATTATATAAAAATCCGAAACTTCGTGAAATATTTATAATTTTAATTCATGAATTCTTAACCTCCACCTGCACGAGTGTGTTTCAAATCACAGAGACCAAAAATATATTGGCGGAAGTGTAATTTGGCCACGGGAATATCGAAACAGACCCCGAAAGTTCCCCTTATTTTGAGTTTTAAAAATTTTGGTGACTCTCAGAATTTCTCATCAGACCGGAAATGAATTATTTGGATGCAATTTTTTGTTCTCTGCAGTTAAAACAGCACTGGAACCAGATAATAATCTACAAATATACTTGTAATGGGAACTTTCGGATGGAAATATTTTGGCGTTATTAATTTTCACACACGGCACCACCTGGTGGTAAAAATATGAGTCTACATATGAGTATGTATAAATATACTTATCGGGTTAGTTTTTCAAGCGAAAATCTTTTGAATCATTAATTTTTACATCCGGCACCACCTGGTGGTGAAAAGAGCCTCCAAAACACCTCTTGCGTAATATTTTTTTATTTTAAACTGCGGCAAAACATTCAATTTAGACACCGTAATTATTAATGTCAAAATCGCAAAAGCTATTTTGGAGATCAGCAATGATTCAGCATTGTTTATTCATAGACAAATACTACGTGTGTGATCTGAAACACACTCGTGCAGGTACGTGATAGATCATCTCGTGTAGGTGGGGTTTAATTAAGGTTTATTAAAAGCAAAACCATACTTTTAACCGCAGACCCACTTTAGACAGAAAAAACTTTTTTGGGTAGGTTGCCTTTTTATGAACAATCAAAGCTATTTAAATTCAATGATTTTGGCATAATTCTGGATTTTCTTGAAATTCAGCAGAAGACTGCAATAAAATATACTCAAAGTGAAATTTTAACTGCACATTTTTTAAAATTGTTGTGAAATTCTCCCCTATGAATCATCGGATATAAAGTCATTCCCGGATCAATAACCAGCGCTTTGGCGTAAAATTGATCAAATTTATAACAAATTTAACCGTGATAAAACCGCATGTCAACATTTGTCACCCACAAGTCAAATCCAACAACAATCTAAATTTTTTCAGTTTATCTCTGATGAAAAATCAAAATTGAATTTGAAATTGAACGACTTAAAGGTTTAGCCGAAAATGAACTAGTTAACCCGTGTACGCAGACAGTGCCAATTGGCACTAAAAGCAAAAAAATATTTGAACAAAATTATGCTGAGTTAAAACAGTCAGGAAATGACTTCGTTCGGCTTCAAAATTAAGGGATCTTTAATTATACATAAAAAGTTGGAGGCAAAATAAAATTTTATTTTGTGGCAACTTCGTACCAACTTTTGAAATGTACGAATTGTTTGTACACATGTAAGCCGGTTAAAAACGATAATTTGTTCTTCAGAATTTGTTTTATAACACAAAAAAAGGCAATTTTTTCAATTATTAATTATTCTAAATTGCACTAGAATTTTTAGTTATTCCTGCTAGCATTCAAAGTTTAAATCAATCATGTCTTTAATAAATGAGTTTGGCATGAACAAATTAAGCCATACTAAATTATATATAAAAATCAGACATTGTTGATTTTTCACTGGTCATTACATGAAAAAGCTTGGTAAGTTCAAAATTAGGAGAAAGTTGATTTTATCCTTATCGTCAACGTTAAAACTCGCCAGCATTTGCGTGTTTTAACAATCTATCTAATTTAGATAATATTTCTGACAATATTTTTTTTAACAAATTAAATTATTTGGTGCCTTATTAATAATATTTATAACTATCAAAGTACAAATTTTATTAAAACCCCAAATCGTCTTAAAATTTCGCTTGAAAACTTATTCGGTTCCCTGACCATAATTTGCGTTAGCGGAAGTTCTGGAAATCAATTTTCCTTTTGTATGAGCTTGGTTCTCCTGAGTAATCTCCGATCGTGAATTTTGCGAATTTCGGCTGTCGTTTAAGCATAAAATCTGGCCCGACTTACAAACTTAGATTAGAGGGACTCTCGCAGAAAATATTAAAAATATTATCGCATAAGACTGGCAAAGTCATAACCGTTACGGGTAATTTAGAAAAATGTTTATTTAAAAAAATTCGATTTCCGACTGAAATTTATAATCATCTATTCTTAAAGTTTGAAACTAACGTTCAAATTTTACTTAAAGACACGTTTTTTGGCAAAAATAACTCTAAATTATTTTACTGCTTGATTCCCGGTTATTTTCAATAAATATTTCCTGTTAAATTTGAAAGTTTCAGCAAACTAGTATAATTATACAGTCTTGAAGCGCAAATGCGGAAGTAGAGCCTTAGGGATCCCTTTTTTAGGTATCTTCGTAACATCATTTCTTGATAATTTTTCCACGGTGTTTTTTCTGAGAACCGCGGAATATACCCTTTTCTTCACCAAAGAGGTAATTTGTGCCAGTTTTAGTGATAAACTTTTGAACATATGTAAAAACCATAAAAAATCTGGCTAAAGAAGTCTTGCTTTGGTAATGAATTGCCACTTTTACACTCTTTTGAGCCCACGAAACCGATGTTTCGGTTTATCGATAACGGTGATGACTTTGGCAGAGGGTTTTATGAGCTAATAGTTTCCATAGTTTGAGAGCCAGTCTTTTTAATCAGCCCTTCAAACTGCTATTTTAGGCAAATTATTATTTATTATTTCAAAGCTTAAATTATTTTATTTTGAACACTGTCTTTTCAAAATAAAACTAAAATCAACTCAAAAAATTTTTTGAATGTCGGTAACTAAAAACTAAATCACAAAAAGGTTTTCTCATCAAATTTAGATATTTCCTAGGCGATATCATTTTGACAGTGTGAAAGATCAAAACAAAAATCAGATGAGTACGGAAAGTTATCAAAAGGAGAGCTCTTTAACGCTAAAACCAGGCTTCCAAAAGGGATGCATCCCCGCCGATTTTTCCATTCTTCCTATCCCGTTTTATCCCCAACACGTATAAAAACCGGGATAGGGATGAAGGTGATGATTTATCCCCTTTTATCCCGGTCCGTAGCCTTAATCCCTTTTTAATCCCGTTTTTCTAAATACGAATACAATTTTAGCATGCAGACCGGAATTTACACGGGGGTATATTTGTAGGTAGAATAGTTTGGTATTTTTGCGGTATTCGATGAGCTCATCACTCCGGTTTAACCGGAAGTGAGGTTAAAATTGTTGTTAATTTATTTATATATTACTGTGGGGTATATTTGAGGGTGAAATAATCTCAGATAAAAAATGGCGGTATTCGATACCTCACCACTTCCGGTTTATACCCGGAAGTGAGGTAAAATTGTGTTTATTATTAAGATTACTTGGCCGGTATATTTGAGGGCTAAAATAATCCAAAAAAAGAATAGCGGTATTTTCGATGACTCATCACTTCCGTTTAAACCGGAAGTCAGCGGTAAAAATTGTGTTTATTTATTTTATATAACTTGGGGGTATATTTTGAGGGTAAATATAATCTCAAAAAAATTGTCCGGTATTTTCGATGAAGTCCATTCACTTCCAGTTTAACCGGCAGTGAGTGTTGGAATTGTGTTAATTTATTAGATTATTATATTGGGGGGTATATTTGGCGGTAAATAATCTCAAAAAAATAGCGGTATTTTCGATGACTCATCATTCCGTGTGTTAACCTTAAGTGAGGTAAAATTGCTGTTTATTTATTTATATTGCACTTGAGAGGGTATATTGTAGAGGTAAATTGTCAGAAAAAAATTGGTGGTATTTTCCATGAAACTCATCACTTCTGGTAAGACCGGAATCAGGTAAAAATGCTGTTTTATTTATTTATATATAAACTTGGGGTAATATTTTGAGGGTGAAAATCTCAAAAAAAAAATTGTCGGTATTTTCGATGAGCATCACTTCCGGTTTATAAACCGGGAAGGGAAAAGAAAAGGGTTGAAAAAATTGTGTTATTTATTCTTATATTACTTGAGAGATATATTTGGAGTAAAATATTAGTCAAAAAAATTTGGTGTATTTTCGATGACTCCCGTTAAATCGAAAGTCAGGTAAAAATTTTACTTTTATTAGTTCGATTTATTTATGAAGGTGGATTTAAGAAGAAATATGAATTTAAAAAGGTGGATTTTCGATAAATGAGTCACTTCTTGTTCAGTTGTCCTTTAAAACTTAGTTTTATATACTCATATAATACGCTCAGTACTGGATTCGAAAGTGAATTAATTGACAAAAAAAATTGTTTTATTCACTATTTGACATTCACTAATTGCAATATTCTAGATTATTAATTGTTACATTTTCAAGGTCATTTCTGTTTAATCTTGAGAATGATAATACATCGAACACTACTGTGTTCTTGTCTAACGCGACACAAGTCTGACGGACAAAACCGCAAAACCTACGCATTTATTGGTAAAAGACCCTCCGAAACCCCCTAAATCTAAGCGACAAAACCGGATTTTTTCGAAACACTTTTGAAAAAATTTAAAGCTTTTATTTTAAAAAGGTTTGCGGTTGCACTCTCTTTTTTGGGTACTTGGCTGAAAAATTGCACGAAATTGCTAGATGAAACACTCAGAAAGCCCATTAAACTTATTAAATAAACGAAAAAAACTAAAAAAAAGTTCGAATTTTCATTTTTTTTTCAGAAATTTTTCCTGAGTTGTTTTTTTGGAAACATTGAAACTCACTTTTCGCACGCAGAAAACTTAAAATCACAAAGCTGTAAGCAATTTTTTTGATCAGTTGAACACTCAAGCTTACAATTTGGGTGGTCCTTCGACTAAATCCGATGAACTTTTATCTTCGAGTAGTTTCACTTCCGGTTACTGAAATGCGATTCTCTGAATTAAACAAACAATTTTAAAATTCGCTCCATCATATTAACCAAATACAATATTTTCAAAGTTTTATTTTCCTTAACCGCACGTATCTTTGAAAGTAATTACTCTTGTTGCTCTTTTTGTTGCATTAGATCCACTGTGAATTAGATCTTGAAGAATGGCAATAAAAATTTTTTAATTTCGAGAAAAAACAAATTTCCAAATATTTTCTTAGATCCAAAATTTGGAGGTAACTCCGATCGGAGCGGCCCTGTTCCTCGAGACTCAGAAGTGATAGAAGCTGATTTTAGCTTGCATTCTTATTTTAGTTTTTTGGCAGTTAGTCTTTTTATGAGTTTTCACCAGTTTTTTGTTTTTTCCAACAAATTTACCTCAAATATACTCTGCTTGTAATCTATGAAAATTAAAAGACAAAACTTTTCACTTTTACTTCCTGTTAAACCGCGAAGGTCATCATATTATCGAAAATACCGCCAAAATTTTTTTTGACAACATTTTATTCCTTAACATTACCCTGTTGTATTATTATCTAATTATTTAAACACCTTTTCACTCTACTTCCGGTCAAACCGGAAAGTCATCATTATATCGAAAATACCGCCAAATTTTTTTACAAAATTTCACTCTCAAATATAACTTCTTGTTATATAATAATTAAACACACTTTTCACTCGAACTTCCGGTTAAACGCCTGGTAGTCATCATATATTCGAAATACCGGCCATTTTTTTTACATGAAATTTCCACCCTTAAATATTAGGTATTATTTATACCCTGTTTGTAATATATTAATTCAATTAACACACTGTTCACTTGACTTCCGGTTAAACCGAGGCAGTTCATGATTCATCGAAAATACCCGCCAAAATTTTTGTTGACAAATTTCACTCTCAAATATACTTCTCTTGTAATTCTATGATTATAATAAAACACAACTTTTTACTCTACTTCCGGTTAAACGGAAGTCGTCATATATCGAAAATACCGCAAATTTTTTGACACCATTTGTATTCCTTAACCCTTGTGGAGCACAGAGCCACAATTGTGCTCCAGCATAACCTAAAATCATCGAAAAGAAAAAACACTGGATCGAGAAATCTTTTTTTCAAATATACATTATTAAGAATTTTAGATTTCGTGTTCAAGAAAAAATTGAATTTTCTTCGAATGTTTTTGTCCGGCATTAACGGGGAAGTTGATTTATCAGGATTTTTAGCCTATTTTCACTTCCGTTAAAAATTTATTTCGGAACTGGACATACAAATCAAATGTGAGATTAGCCAGTTTTAGGAAAGTGTTTTTGTGCATGCTAACAGCTGAAATACAAAATTTATTGATATCTGGGCAGACATTTTTTCTAGAAGCTGAATAATCTAAATTTTCAACTTCAAGTTCCCCAGTGAAAAAATTTATTAATTATAAAAAGTGAAATTTAACCAATCAAACATTGTCCCACAGTTGTACTTCGATTACCATATTTACTCGAAAATAATAGAAAAAATTCCATTATCTGCTTTTATATAGGGAGAAATAAACATTTTTCATTCAAAAAATCAATGATTTTTCAATCAAATTTTTGACTTATTTATAATACTTATTTCATGAGATAAAATCTCAAAACGGAACAAACTAATGACCCGTAGGCCAGATTCTGTGGCATTGTTTTCGACAGAGATAAAATTGTAAGACAACTGTGACTGTGTATTCACTGATATGATACACCTGCTTTTCTCACTAGTTTTTTCTAGGAACTCAAAATTTAAAATTCTAGAATTGAAATGTAGAATGCAAAATATGACCTTCGTCAACTTCCTTATATGCAGACAAAATTAAAATTCCAAACTGCCTTAAGCTTCCTGTGACAACATTCAAATGGAGCTCACAATTGTGGCTCTGGTGCCTTGGCGGAATTTTTTTTATATGTCTCAGCAGGGGTTAAGGGTATGGTGGTTCCTACAGTTATTCTGCAGTTATATGTCATAAAAATGCACCAAATCAATCGTTTGTGTGTTTAAAAGCACAAAACATACGCCAAATAAGAACGAAAAAAATTTCGAAATTTTTGCCGTTTTTTTCGATTTTTTTCCAATATTTTCTCAAATTATGTTCAAAATAACGTTGTGTTCAATTTGACCACTAAACACTTTCAGAAATATCGGGTTGACGGAAGCAACTTTCTCTTCCGTGTTTCCTCAGCTTTCTTTTGAGCCTACTTTCGAAAAAATCGAAGCACATTTTTTTTCGGAAAATTGTTCACGTGACCTTGAAAAAATTCTTATTGTTTTTGTTTTGGGTCAAATTTGACAAAAACGCCTTCGTGAAAGTTTCTGTTGTTTAGAAGCTTAGCTTTTGCAAAAATTTGAGTAAATTTGAAATTTAACTCTAGGAGAGCATGATTTCCGATAAAAGTCCAAAAAACGGTATTTTGGACCGGTTTTTTAGTATTCGAGATCAATATAGCACTATCGCCAAAAGTTACAGCAAAAGTTGTATACTAATTATACAGATTATGTTAAAATTTAGGTTTATTTCAAAATAATAACCTCGGAGGAGTAGGAAATTTCGTTTTGGCTTAGTGGCTCTTGTGCGCTTTATGTTGAAGAGGAGTGTGGTCATACAAAACAGTTTGGCAAATTTTTTTCGCAGTGAAGGCTAGTTCTCAAACTGGGTAATCTGAATTATATCCTCAGGCCGCTGTTTCGGCTAATATTTTATTCGAGATATGTTCAAAATTAGGAACACCATACCCTTAAACATCCCTGTTGTATTATATAATTATTAAAGAACCATTTATTTACTTCGGACTTCCGGTTAAACCGGAAGTCATTATTCATCCGAAAATTACCCAAATTTTTTTGACTTAAATTTTCACCCCTCAGAATATACCCCTAGTATAATATGAAAATTAAACACAATTTTTACTCGAGTTTCCGGTTTAAACCGGAAGTCATGATTCCAATCGAAAATACCGCCAAATTCTTTTGACTAAATTTTACCGCTTAAATATACAGTAAACTTCTGAAGAGTGTTTATATTTATGATTATGTCAAAAGGGGATAGGGATAGAAAAAGGGTAAAAGGGGGATAGGGATAGAACGGATAAGGAGCGGAAAAAGGGATAGAAACGAATAAAAAAAGGGGTTGGGATTAAAACGGGATAAAAGGGGGATGGACACTTTCCATCCCTTCCCTCTATGGCCTGGAATTTTCCATCCCTATTTCCCAATTTTTTTTTTTTTTCCCTATTTTCCACCCTTGGGGTTTATCCCTTTCTATCCTATCCCTTTTGAGCCTGGCTAAAACTTAACTCATATTATATTTCTCGGTTTATTTGGTCTACACTTAAGGGGGTAAAGCTCGACGAGGTTTACTGATTTTCAAAACGCTTAGTCCTGAGCTAAACCGCAGATTTCCGTATTGATTTCAAACTTCGGATTCAGGAGATATTTGTTTGAGAATTTTCAAAAAATGCGTTGTCCAAAAGTTTTTGTATGACCGGACCTGCCGGTATACCGGTCCAAAAAGTGATTGTTGTCCATTTTTTGGTAGCACTTTAGTCTAGACTCCTGGATATCAAAATTTTCTTTTTTTCAAAGTATTATACTTAATTTGTGAGCCTATACAGCCGAACAAAGCCTGATTTTCTAATTTCTTCTGTTATTTAGAGAAATTTCCAAAAATAAATTGGGGTTTTGCACATGTTCGCTGGTACCAAATCTTTAGTCGATACAATTATCAAGAATTTTTTTTAAAGAAAAGCACTTCTTTAAAAGTGTGCAAGGCGAGGCGGTACTAAAAGTTTTTTAATTTTTTTTCTCATTAGCTTTGTAGAGGCACTCAACAGTTATTTACCCTCAAATTCGTCAAAAATAGGATTTTGGAAAGAAAAATTCCCAAACTTTTTTGATAAAAATTCATAATGTTTGATTAGCATTTTTGATACATTTTTGTCAAGTAAGTTGCACAATAAATTCGTTCGGTTACTCCCAAATTTTCTGAATACTAATTAAATAATTTTGGGAAATTTGTTTTTTTCGTAAATTTTTAAAAATTTTTTTATTGGCCATGTTCAGATCTAATTCACTGATCTAATGCAACAACAAAGTAGAGCAAAAAGTTATTACTTTCAAAAGATAACAGTGCGGTATAGCGGAAAATAAAACTTTTGAAATTATAGAAAATTTTGACATCGGAAAAATTTTTTTTTTATATATTTCTGGACAGCCAAACCAGCCACGAAATGACAATGCCAACTAAATATAGCTTCTTATCACTTAGATCAGATATTCTTTCTACAACATCAAAGACTAATTGTAATAGTCATCTGCTTCATTCCAGAATTATCATTTTTCAACGCTGATTTACACACCCCCTTAAGTTGGGCTCTATAGTTTTTGAAGCGTAGGTTGATGAAAGTTACGATCATCAGTATTGTTTCTCGTTTACTGAAGAAACTAAAAGGCATGACGTTCAACTGGCAAAGTTATTATACGCATGTTATAATTTGAAAATTTTGGTATAAAAAAATATATTTTCTGATGTTTCATATATGAAACTTTCATATTCAAGAAACATTTGGGTAATTTTGTTGTACGTGCGAAGGTGGCACCTTATAAGGAAGTGCAAGTCTACATAACGCCCTAGACTTGGGCTGAAAATAAACAAATCATGATGTTTTTTTGCATGCACTACTATCTTTATCATTTTTATCTAAATTCTTGTCGTTTGACTTCAATTTATATAGACATAATTTACAAAAACACCAAAAAATTTAAATTCAGGTAAGGAGTACCAGTTAAAAAGAGCGAGGACTTGGTTCAAAATTTCACATGAATTATTATTAAGATTGCGTTTTGATTGTGAAGAAAGCGTTTCTTATTCAAGACACAAATATTTTAGTTTTATCATTCTGGTTAGATGACGAATTCTTGAAGGTCGTTGATAACAAATCATTTCTGAAAATCACAGACGTCAGATCCCTCTGAAACTCGGTTTTAAATTTTTGTCATTTTGAAACTGATTACCGGTGACGAGGCGATAAGTCAAACTTTAACGGATACTGCTTTCTTAAAAGAGGGATTAGGACGCTGTAGATAAGAAAAAAAAAATTTCCCTGTTGAACTCTTATTCACACTTTACCGATTTCCTTATCACTGAAATTTACCATTTTAATTCTGCAGCTCAGAATTTTGTACAGTTTAAAATAGTTTGAAAGATTAGGAATTTTCAACGAGAAAATAATTTATTTCTGATTTTTTTCTTGAAAATAAAAGTTTCACACATTTTGAATTCACTAGAATAAACTTATCTAAAATAGACTAAAATCCTTAATGTTTATCAATTTAAATTTTCAACCAATGAGTACAGCTAAAATCGCAAATTTTACCACAAAAAATCATATTGCGTCATCAGCGCAAATCTCGATAAGTGTATAAACTTGAAATTTGGTGTGCATTGAAATTTGCCAAGACTGGACACCTCTAAAAAGGCTTCACTGTATATCACATAGAGGACACAGTATTATTTCTTAAAAAGCCTGAATATACAAAAATATGTATTATATTATTTAATAAAATTACAAACTTGAGAGAGCCGACGACTCTGAGTCTCGTAATTTTTTCAGAGTGGTTTTACTCAGACCGTTTCCGAAAATACTGTATTTTAGTGAACTGACATCGGAATCTGAATAATGTACCCCAAAACTTATCATTTGGTTAAAAACTTTAGTTTTGGTAGAAGTTCAGCAGAAATCATGCTGCATGATGCAATTGAGCTTCACCAGAAAAAACGGAAAATGGTGTCGAAAAATTATCTTCAAACTCACCATTTTTGAATGCGCGCCCCTTTTCCAGTTAGATGGAGTAATATTCATACTTAGGCCTGCTAATCAAATCAGCCACAACAAAAGGTTATGTTCGAGGTTTTAGAAAGTTTGTATACATAATTTCCTATTTTGGAGAAAAAAAAGAAAAATAATGGGTATCATACTGCGAAAAAAATTCTCCGACAACAAAATATATAAAACATATACACAAAACAATAAGTTATTGGCAATAACACAATGTTTAGACTCAACCATTCAAAAAATTGTATTTGTCAAACATCCAAAATGTATACAAATAGATTTTTTTTAGTCCTAATTGTTTTAAATTTTCTTAGGTAGGTTATCTCAGACCAACATGACCGCGGTCTGTTTTTTCCTGCCTTTGATGAAGTTTAAAATCATCCTATTTACACTTAAGGGGGTCGGTGCATTTTGACAGATTTGTGCAGGTGGTGTATTAGGAATGACCCATCATTCTCCTTCATTCGAACAGCTTGTTTTGCTGACGGCCGCGACTCACCGACACAATATATGTAAGACATAGACACTGTACTTCCTGGTTTACTAACAATTCTGGCATAAACTTGCTCGATCATGAACGATCAGGCGGACTATATAAGGGAAAGTGTTTCACTTTAATAATCAGTCATATTCGATAACACATTTGGGACACAATACATTTAGCATATTATTTTATCTGAGTTTGTTATATCCCTTTATTACACTTTGCTTAGAATGCGTGCCCCTACTCCTTCTTTAACGTGTGAATTTAAACGTTGTGGCCACGCATTCTAAAGCAAAGTGTAAATAAAGCGATGATGAGATCCGCCCAACCGTTCCCGGCCGGCCTCGAAAAACTGCTAATTTGACTACGTGCTCGAAAACTTCGAACACACAAAAAGTCCAGCAAGCAGCTCCCTGGGTTATGCTCCCTCACTTAGCAGATGTATCAACACGCGGGCGATGCGGTTTCGACAGATTCTATTTTAAGGGATCTCCTAACTTGGGGGATATCCTATTTTTTGAAAACATGTGTTTTGAACAGAATTGTGTTTATTTTTTAGCTTATCATTCAATTTTTTTTTTATCGTTCTTGGAAGATGGGGTTTCGAGAGTAGAAAAATTTGATATACATTTGTGCTAAATATTAAAAATATCAAAATGAAGCGCCTCGAAATTCCTCATATCCCTTAAACACCTTTTGGCTTAATCTGAGAGATGTGGTTGAGGGAAGCCAATCCTACACTCCTAAGACCCCTCCCTAGCCACTCATGAGGCCGCTTTTTAGCCCATCATCTCAGATTAAGCAAAAGCAAGATCTACAAAAATTACTGCTGGCGTGTTCAAATGATGTTTTTGCAAAATGTAAAGCAAAATTTATTTTGAATTTCCAAAACAATCGCAAGAAACATACTGAAATCGAGACGAGAAGGAAAAAAAATCCTTGTTCAAATTAAACTATAATTCGACCCTTGATTAGAAAACTGGGAGGTCGAGCAAATTCGCGGCAATTTTGAGCACAGTTTTTACTTTGTAAATCAAATTCGCGCTGAGCGATTCGAATATCGATTCCGAACATTTGAACAGCAGAAAATTGTGGAAATTCGAGAAGAAAATACACAGGTTTTTAACGAAGAATCGGGTTTTCAAAAAAGAAATTCGATTTGTTTCACACGCGCCGCTCTGTGCACTCAAAATAAGTGCGAAATATAACTCCCAAGCGTTCAGCTTTGGAAATGGCAACAGATGTTATCGATGCAGCTGATTGACCGCGATTAAGAAAACAAAGATCAGCTCATTTATCATAAAAGAAATCAATTAATCAACGGAATCCCAACAGGAAGCATGTGTGCCGGTCAGCTGCCTTTGAAAAAAATCCTATGTCCAAACTTCGCGATTTCAAAAAAGTCTATAATCGAAATTCAAAAGATTTCAATTCTTGCCTTTTTAAGAAATCTTTTGAGTTCGAATTAAACTTTTCGAATGTCAACAAATTATGAGAATTTTTTGGAAAAAGTTCCACATTATATAAAAAATCCCTTATTTTTGCTTCAAAATTTTTGCTTTTCATTATTTGTTTTAAATAACGAAAAACACTCTTCAAAATGCCACTTTAACTTTCGCGTAGGTGGACCAATATTTTTGTCTATGCTTATTTGAAAAAAATCAATATGATATGGTTTTCTGATTTTTGGTCAAAAAATATTTTGAAAATATTCTGGAAAACTTTACCTCCATTTCTTGTTCAAAACTTTTCAAACTTATTTTTTCTGAAATTCATCAGCTGAAAAACTTTAGAATGCTAAACTTTAACTTTAATCAAAATGTCCTCATTTTGTTTTTCTTCCTTGTTTTACTCTGAATTCATAATTTTTTGGCAACGAAACTACGTTTGGCAGAAAATCCATCGAAAGCCCTTTTTTTATCAGAATCATGAAAGAAATGTTATTAACAACCAAAACTGTCAAATTGGAAGCCGACCCCTCATCCACGTAAAATTTAATAAATTAAACTCATGAAAAAAAATATTTTTTTCGATGTGCAAAAATTTTTTCGTCTTTTTAAAAATTTAAATTTGATTTGACGTAGAAATCGTTATGAAATCAATCATATAAATTTTAGCTGGTGATGAGACCGTTTTTTAGGGGCTTCTATTAATAAAAAATAAATTTTAACTGTAATTTAGACATCTTTGATTAGCAAGGCGTTTTTTTTTTTGAGTGTTTTTTTCAAAAGACGATTTATTAAGTAAAAATGATCGATCTGAAGAAAGATCAGAGTATACGAAGTTAGCTCAAAGTGGCAACTTTCCTTCGAAAATGTTTATATCCAAATATTTTTGATAGTGGCAAACAGTTTTACATCAAGAGAAAAAAAAAATGAAAAACGTGCAAATCTGTCAAATGCACCGAGCCCCCCTTATTTAAAATTGTCGCTAATTTTCCTCTGATTTTTGTACCCTAATCGAACCATCCAGAAAATCAAATCTCGTCATTTGTGCGCGTTTTTCCTTATTTTATTTTAATTTTGAAAAAGATTTTATTTTCAATAATAGGAAATAATCAAGCGCGCTCATTTATCAAACTTTTGCCCTCTTTTTTAAAGATTACTCATAACTCCAAAAATAACTATCTACTAACTACCAAAATACTTCACTGGCATGTAGCAGAATTTGATGAACAAATTCGATAAACAAAATTTGATAACAGAATTTTATACAAAATCAAATAAAGCTTTAAGATTAAAACTTAAAATTTGTGTTGAATTTTTGTCTAGTCCTGGAACGGCAAATATAGACTTAAAATAAATATGATCACGCAACTTCAATTATTTCAAAATGTCCAAAAAAAAATATAATTATGAGATTTCTAGTAAATCACATCAAAATGAAGTGATGAGTTTTTTGTATGTACGATAAACCGGCGGATCAGGTTGTTGAAATGCTAAAATAAGTAATAGAAAATGTCCAACAGTTTGCATGTCATTAATAATAGAGATGACTTTGGGCCAATAATTAAAAAATTCAGTTGCCCAAAAGTTGTCTATATTTCCAATTCTGCCAAATTAAAAAAAATTGATGCATCAACTGAGCCTGTTTTATCAATTTTAACAGATTAAAATGGACATGGTATATTTGTCTTATGAAGTGCGCCCGCGACTTAATTTTTTAACGGTGTGGTTCACTCAAACTGTCAATCCGATCAATCTCTAACTGCGTAATTAAAGTCCGATTTTTGATAGAAAAGTTTCCCGGCCTCTAAACGCTTCACCACCGTCGAGACCGTTCATAGATAAAAATTGGCACCCTAAGAGGGCCCGAACCGGGTGAACATTGTCTAGTGATTCTAAATTGCGCTGGAGAATTAGTGGGAAACGTTTGCTTTTTGTGGGTTGCTGAGTCAGTAGGTTGCGGCAGTCAGTCCTCACAGCTATTTTTTAGGGGGTCTGCAGAGCAGCTTAGAGAGTTTTCACTTTTTGACCAGGCTTCGATCGCGTGCAGCCTTATTTATCACCATTTTTTATTCTGGTTGATCTGTTTTAAAAAAATTTCGATTCTGATGGTAAATTTTGAAGTGTTCGATCATCGAACGACATTAATTTATTCAATTTTTCGATATTTTTGGTTATTATTTTGTCTTACCGCCAACCTGTGTGTCAAAATTAACTAATAGTTTTTAAATACCCGTCTACAGAAATCCGAAGATTGTGCATTTTTCGTTGTACTGCATCATGCATAATGTCACTTCAACAAATAGCGTATGTTTGCAATGTAGCGCCACCTACGCCAAAAATAAAACTACAGCATGAGTCCTTCGATTTCTCTTTTTACCCGACGCTAGACAGCCAAAATCTTAAGCAAAGTATAGGCAATTTTGGCTTGTCTAACGCCCGTCTGATGTAAAAAAGAGGAGAAATTCGAAAAACTCACGCTGTAGTCTCGAGAAAAGTCTCAAAAATGTCATTATGAGCTGGTGTCTCAAATCTCTAGATTCTCAAGTTCGCCCGCTAGTGTCGCTGAATGTCACTTAAATGAATGTCTCTAAAATCTATCTCCCAAAAACTATACATCATATTCGTACTAAATTTGTGTGCCAATGCTTTATTACATTAAAACTCTGAAATGGATTCGAAGTTGAAACATTTTCTATTGAAACTACGCGTAGATAACGTCAAAATGATTGTATAGGTCATTTAATAAGTTATACAATAATGGAGAGTAAAAAGCCAGCAAATTGGTTTCATTTATTTAACTTGGTTTGGTTTTTCAAAAATATTCTCTGGATTCAAAATTGTAATGTATACAAATTGAATCTTTTGTATACATTTCAAAGTTACGAACTTCAAATATGCATTAAAAAATTAATATGTTTAACTCTATTATTACAAAAGTTATTTGAGTTTTAAAAAGGGCTTATTTTCCCCCGCACATGGCTGCGAAGCACCTACAACCCCATTTATAGTATTTTCTCAAACCAATGTAAATAAACAAAGCAAAAATTTTAATATTTATTTTTACTCAATTTGCTAATAATATTCAGAATATCAGCATGAAAAAATCTGCGTTCCGCATAAGTCGGTTGCAAAAAAATCTGTTAAGTTTTTAAAATCGCAAGAGTATTGATTGGTTCAAGTGCGTCAGAAAAACAATAATCCGGATATAGCTGATTGGCTAATTCGGTGCTGCCCGATTTTCCTTATCTTGAACGATAAATACATATCTTTTCGTAAAACTAATCGGGGATCGACGTTAAAAACTTAGGGGAAAGATTTGGACCATGGTAGTTAGAATATTGAGAGAGTTTAAATCCGGGCTAAAGTACTAAATATTGTACCGTATCAATCGTAGGAAAAACGTCGACTATTATGTCTTCTATTTTTAACTATTTTATTTAAACTTTAACTCGTAGGACCAGCAAACGTTTGTTGATCCACACTGCCGCTTTATATTTAAAAGCAGGGATCTCCCTATTCTGTTTCAACCTTCTTCGCGCATTGACTCTAATCTCAAGAAGCTTATCGATCAACGACAACGTAAACCGAAGGAGAGGAAGAGTCTCTTCAGGAGACCCCCTTCTATATAATATATCAACTCAATAAAGTGCGTTTCAAAACTTTGCTTGTAAAATGTGATTTATTTAGTACTTTGAAAAGAATAAATAGGAGAACCGTTTCTAAATGGCCAAAGATATTTTACGATAACGAAACTTTTTTGTGTTTAAATTTCCCAAGTATGCAATTTCAGTCTTTCGCCTTATCTTCTGAGCGTTTATGATTCTACAAATTATAGACATAAATATATAACCTTTTTTAGATAGTGAATTTTTTTAAATTATCAGTTTTGTTAAAACAATGGTCTGAATTCGGAACCAAATTTTTTAATTTATTTTGTCTCTAAACATTTTGTGCTCAGTTATCTAAGAACTCCTTCGGATTGACTCGCTTTCAAGCCAATTAAATAAAAATGTTGGCTGAAAAGTGGCATAAAAGCCCCAGCAAGTACCGTAGTAGATATATTTTTAATTATGGAAAACTTTAAAAATTCGAAAATAATGTCTATTTTCTAGAAAATATTTCAATTTCACGCCTACGATATTTATAATTAATTTAGTATGCTCCTTGCGTGGGTTTACCAACATGCCTGGAATGAGCGAGCGGTTCTAAGGGCGTTAGACTCAAGCATAGCTTACAGCTGTCACAGTTGGATCCGAGTGTTCTAGATCTCCATTGGAGGCGTGGGTCGAATCCCACTTCAGGCCAAATATGTTTTGATTTGGAAAAAGGTAATTTTATAAAGTAAATAAATCATTTAGAAATTATTGGGAATGAATGAATCATTTGGGAGTTCGGGAGAATTTAACATTCGTTTTTTATAATTAAATTTTTTTTTTGTTTGAAAAGAATTGCTTGAATTGTATTTTGTTTACCATGGGTGGAGTACAGTAGGTTTTTTTTGGATTATTTTTACCTTTATTAGCAGTACTTATTTTTTGCAAATGTATTGTTCACTTGATTCACCACAAAAAACCTTGAGCGTAAGCCTGAAATGCTTCTTTTTTCTCACAAGCATTACTATGCTGCATAGCTAGGGTCAGTACCGGGAGATTTATCTTTGCAAAAACTTAAAACCCCCTCAGCACTAATTATTTAGTTTATATTTGGTTAAACTTTTGTCAAAAAAAAAAATGACTCCACATGAAAAAAAAAAAAAAAAAATTTTCGAGGCACCTTGGTGGGTCACAAAATATTGAGTTATAAAAAAACAACCTTTTTGGGCTTTTCTAAAGGCGCTTTTAAAGCGTTGGAATTATTATTCATTTTTTATGTTTGTTATGGAACAGCGGATCCGCGCCCACAAAAAAAAAACATTTAGTTATTTAACATGACAAAAAAAAAATTTTTAGAATTTTCTAAAAAAAAATTTTCGAAATTTTTTATCGGCTCATTTTGAAGGGAATTTTGATTAAAAAAATCTCTCTC
>SCLH01001517.1:8565-45285 GCA_004367855.1 Oikopleura vanhoeffeni | reverse complement strand
TTCCAAGTTTTCAAAGCCCGCGGCGCGGCCGCGGCGTCCCCTTTTTCTATTATAGTCTTCTCTTCCGTCATATAAAATATAACTATATATATTAAGTTTGCGTCCTTTTTCTTGTTTTCTCGCGAATTATTTTTCATGAATATAGTTCTACATATTTTCTATTGATAATAAAAATTGAATTCAATTAAATCAATTAAACATAACCAAAGCGGCGCTCTAATTGGCTCGTCAGTTAACGTGAATCAAAATTTTCGAGCTAGGAAAAATAAGGAATTCGAAACGAAAAATTAAGAATACGTAAAATCAATTAATAATTTCAATTAATAATAAATGTTTATTTGGAATTAAGAATCAATTTGATATTTAAAGATTATTACGCGAATCGCTCGTGACGCGATGCACCGCGTTGACCTCTGTCTATTTTTATCTCTTGATTGAACTTTCATTTAAAAATTTAAATTATCATAAATTGAAATTATGGTTTGGCTGGTGGTTTAATACACTTTTAAGTCTTCAGAGTCTATTGAGTTCTATTTTGACTGTACTTTATTGATATCATGCGGTCAATAGTTGATAAAATTTAACAAGAATAGTTTGTTTCCTATTTTGTTCATCGATTTAACTTGTTTGATCGTTTGTGTGAGGGAACCAATCAGCTGTCCAATCAAACAGTCCTCTAAAAGTAACCGACCTTTGAAGATTTTTATTTTATCATAATTTATTTCAAGCTCATCTCGCTCAAATTTTTCATAAATCAATCGTTTCAAATGACCAAATCTGACTAAAAAACTAGTTCCAGAAGGTGAGTCCCCATTAATTATAAAACATTCAGTACGTATATATCTTAATACAAACATTAACTAATTCAAGGATGAACTCTTGCGCGGCTTTTTAAACAAATTTTTAAGTTTCTTACTTGGCAAATATAGACGCAATATCCCCAACTCCTTTTCCCTGCAAAAAATCTCAAATGAAGTTTAATCACTACCGTGTTTTATTTCTCCTTTACTAACCATGAAGTCATAACCTGTATAAGGTGATTTGTACGGAAACCATTTTGTGTTTTTGTAGTTATGTGATAAAAATGAAAATTTGTTTCGGGAACTATTTGTTCAGTCTCAGTTACATCCCTGGCAATTTGCGTGGCAAACATTTTTTTTTGTCTACCCATAATTTATTTTTTATAAGTCATAATAAATTCAGAATTATAAATGTGATTAAGAAAGGTTTTATGTGAGAATTTGAATTTGAGCTTTCGTTTCACCGCTTTTTACCTTTGTGTCACAGCTGATTGGCTCCCTAACCCAGACGATGAAATAAGTTTAAACAAAATGAGAAACAAACTATTTTGTGTGAAATTTTATTCACGATTAACGCATTACTATTAAATGCATAACATCAATGAATAACAGTCAAAATATAAATTAATGGACTTTTAAGACTTAAAAAGTGTATTTATACAACAGAACAGCAATAATTACAATTAATTATAATTTAAACATTTTATAAAAAAGTTTTATCGAGAGAAAAAAAGTAGACACAGTTCATCGCGGTTCATACATGTCTATAATTTATCTGGCTGGTGATTGGTTTGAAATAAATAACAAAAACACAATGTCAAATATATAGTTTAATTCTTCGCGACTGCGAATAATTTGGCCGCCAAACTTATTATATAACACAATATACTTTCAATATCTTGTAATATATATGATAAAGTATAAAAACTGCTTTAAACGAAAACCATAAAACATTCATTGATGAAATATTTAATTATTCGATTCCTACCAAAAATATTGTTAATGATACAGTACAATAAAATATTGTTGTATGATACAGTGGGTGTCTTAATAATGTCACCTCTAGATAATGCCACCTGACTAGATAAACCCCCTTCCTGGAGTATATTTTTGAACAAGTAGCCCTTCAGAGGGGTATTTGGAAAAAACGGCTGTCCCCAACTAGATTTTCCCCTTTTTTGGCAGAAGCTTAACGAGGGCATTATCTAGACAACCACTGTGCACATACATACATTATGCTTGATGCGAGGATGTGACTGGCTGCTTGGTCTTCTCAAAATTCAATATCAGCATTTTTAACGGATCATGTAAGTCAGAATTTGATAAATGTCAGATGATTGGCTGCACTTGAAATTCAGCCTCTCAACTGCACGCGGTGAAGAATCTCCACTGGCGATTTATACAAATTTTCGTGTATTATCGGATACTTTTTTTTCCGCAAATGCAGTTTTCGACAGAAAATTTTAAATCTCCAGTTAAAATAGTAAACCTCGGAAAGATCGATTCTACACATTGGCAAAGAAGGCGATCATGATGATTATGGGGGCAGCAATACGGCAATTTATTTTAATGGTCCCTCAACATCTTTGTACATAGTGAGTGCTATCAATGGAAATCCCTTATATTTTTACAAATCGGACAATTTACTTGTAAATGAATGGACACGGGTTATTATTCAACAGAAAAAGGAAAAGTTTTTGATAATGAAAATTATATGAGATCCTCAAAATTATTAATCAAAGAACAAATATAAAAAAAATTTGCGTTTTGATGGTGGAAACTCCGTCAAAAGATAGTAATTTTGGAAAATTTACAAAAACATTGCGAATTTTTTCGTACAATTTTCAGTCATGAGAACATATATCCCCTATTCCCACTTTTGTGAATATCCCGGCTCTACAACTGTTAGCTCTACAGGAAATGCGTAGGACCTACCGTAGGTACCGTAGGTACCTACCGTAGGTACAACGTCAGTAAACTATCAAAGACAAAAAGATCCAAAATTTATTTTGATGTTTTATTCGGAGACAAAAATATGAATGAGCTCGAAATCCGAAATACGGTTTTCAAGCAAAATATTAATTGTTAGATTAGGGCTAAAACTACCTAGGGAGTTCACACTACTTAAAAACACACCACGTTTCCTAATCAGGGCCGGGATATTTACAAAAGTGTGAATAGGGGATATACAGAAGTTATCTCGGGCATAAAAGAGAGATTTTTTTATTTGATATCGCCCGCACAAAAACTGTGACCTCGCTATGAAACTCCTGGTCAGCATTGTATCAAATATCCTTTTCCCAACGGAACTCCAATGGAGTTACTCCATCTCAAAAACGTTTACTATTTCTTTAGCGGTCCCATTATCATTACCCTTGCCTATAACCATACTTAAGACAAAGACTAAGACAGCATTAGTGGGATTCAAACACGCGCTATAAAAATATTTAACGTGTTTGAGATGAAGTTTTATTGAGAAAAGGATATTATAGCTGAGCTCAAGGTAACAATTTTCCAATGATAAACCGCATTATTGTCATTGAGATGATTGCTTTATTATTAAGCTTTTGAAGGTATCTGTTTACGTTTAATTTGGATTTTGTAAGTCAAATAACAAATGAGATAAGAGTTACATTATACAATTGTTTTGCAACACAATCTGTCCTTACAGCGTATTGACAAAAAATTTCGAGATCCAAGCCGAGCCGGTTATTTTCATAACGGTTATTATCAAACATTTCAAAATCGATTGTTCGTATATCTTGAAGTTAGAATCAACTATCAGAGAGACGATAGATTTTTTGGCGTTTTACTGTTTGTTTCCTATAGAATACTTTAAAAACTGTATAAAGCAAATTACGGGAGAGTATTTATACTCGATATCAATTGGTGGTGAAGTTGTTCATGAACGAGTTAACGCTAGGCCTAGAGTTTTTGAAAATATAAAAATCTTTACTGGTGCTAGAAATTTTGAAGCTGGAGATGCATATTTGGACCATTTAAGAATAGTTAGCAACGAAACTCCTGATGATGGTCTGACTTACCTTTCAAGTATGTATTGATCATTCAATGCGACTTAATTTCAGGAAATCAATTTTTTGAAATTTGCAAAATGCAAAATTGTTTAGACAAATTATCATTATGAACTGTTAAAATTGTCGAAAAACGGATTGACGATTTCAAACAAATTCTTAGTTTTAAAACTTGATATTGTTTTAATCTTACTATCTTGTTGACCATATATTTATTGGTTTTTTTTCACGCGAAGATCTTTTTCGTCTGATTTTCAGTTTTTGAAAGTCTATTTTAAGGAAAATTGCAAAATAAATACGACGACATAGTCTGATGTGAATTTGAATATTTCGAATTTGATTTCCGACGAAATTCTAATTTTGGAATCTTGTTAAAAATTTCTTAAATTAAAAATGTCTTGAATCAATGATTTCATTCCAGACATACCTGAAAATCAAATTTACTTAATTCTTTCATGTTAACTGAATAATATTAATTAGATCGAAAATACTTCCAAATAATTTTTAGTTCTCTTCTGGTACAGTAGATAACCAAAAAAAATGTTGAGGTCAATTCAAATCGCTCTACTAATAGCGCCAAAAGATACCTCTTAGGTAATTTCTTTAATACAATATTACAAACTGAGAGTCCATTATGTGCACAAAAGATTCTACACGTAGTTGAAGTTCTAAAATAGTACAATGTAGTACTAATGTAGTAGTTCTAACGTTATTTTGGGACCAATCCCAATTTATTTTTGAACTATTTTATCACTTTTGTTTAACAAAAAATAATTCCTTCTTATCAGGCGTAAGAATGCGCTATTATTGATAATATTTTTGTAGGTTGCTTGCACCTGACACCCAAAACACTCAACAAAACTGATTTTTCATTCAAGAATGGAAATCGAACACTAGCTGGAGATTGGTTTGGAACTATTGGAAGACTTCTCGCGGGAAATATCATCAGCTGGGGAAATTATAATGAAACAGTAGGCAAAACAATGTTTTATACAAATGGTTCCTCGAAAAGTTGGACACAAAATAAAACTTCAACGTGTACACAAGGAAGAAAATCAGAAATTCAGTTTAGTGTACGGTAGAAATCAACCTTTTCATTTTTCAAACTTTTTTCATTTGAGGGTGTCCGCGGTCTTAAAGAGGTCCACGATGACTTATTTAAAAAATTTAAAAAAGTAAAAAGCGTCAAACTAGAAAAAATTCTAATTTTTTGTTATTTTTAAATTTAAAAGTCCTAGCTCGATTGTTGTGAGTTCAAATTTTAAACATTCAGAATCTTCATTTTGGATAATTTTTGGATTTATTCTTCATGTTGATTGAGAATAAATATATTCAAATATCGACGATATTATATCGTATATGTTTACAATTAAGTTTTGCCTTTTTCGATGATAAACAAACCGAAAAAAATAAAAAAAATGGCCAAAGTTTCATTTTTGTTGCACGAAAGACATTGTTTTTCTTTTATGTTGAAAAATTATTTTAGATATCAACAAAAAAATTGTCTGACATTTTCTAATCTTAAATGTTATCAAAAACAACAGCATAAGTGCTGTTTTATTCTGGCGCATGAGAGCAAATCACCGTAAATTTGACTTTCCCCAACTTGTGGTAAAAAATATGAAAAATTATAATCCTGATTTTCTCTTTCTAAAAAATTTCTGAACTTTTTGGAGTAAATTCGTTAAAATAGGTTTTGATCGCGGACAGCCAAACCCATTTCCCACCCTTATCAAGTTGCGGTGAAAATTTATATATAAATGAAGTCAATGAGCCCAGGCCCTGTGAATACGAATTTCAAGCCAAAATACGATGTGAATGTCCTCAAACTATGTTTCCTGTTGCTTTCGTTGATCCATTTTTGGAAAATGCAGAAGAAAAGTTTAATCATGCTTTTAGTGCGCTGAAATTGCCATTTTAAGACAATTTTGAGGATATTATAATAAAAACGTTGATCCGAATCCGACCATAATGGTTCACAATTTGTTAACTATTTAAAAAAAAGAAACTCATTACTAAACAATTTCAGTTATCTTAGAAAAAATAATAAAAAAATAGCCTGATTGACCAATTTTTATATTTTATTCTTGACAAGATATTTGTGCTCAGTTTGAGCTATTGAGAAATGAAATCGGATGAGTTGTTTGCAAACGCCGAATTATATAAAAATTTCTGCTAAAAGTCTAGTAAAAAACGACCAGGAAGTCTCGTACTAGATATTAAAGTCACTTAAATTCTAAACTGTTCAAGTTAAAATAAATAAAAACTTAACAGCTTGCTAATTTCAAAATATAAATGGATGTTCACTCACTGCGATTGCCAAGCTCAATTCAAGTGATTCTTTAATCAAGAATCTTGTTGCGTGAAATTGATTGGCTTACTTTCCCTTAATTAATCATACCTTAAATTCAGAAAAAGCGGGCTTTTTGAGTAAATCATGCTCAAATTTTGGCTTGATTTACTAAAGTCCCATCTTCCTGGATTGAAGATATAAGTTTGACCAAATCAGCGTACTGCATCATTTTCGCCAAATCAAGCAAAATTAAAACCAGGCTTCCTGACCACAACCCGCTGAAAACCATACCTAGCGTGTCCACCATGAAAATAATTGGTGGATTGTTCTGAACCTTCTTTAGAACAAATAAACTTCCAAATTCAAAAAAATTTTGAATGTTATCTTGTCGTCCCGTGATCCGAATATAGCGATTTTGTATTTTCAGTATTTCAGTAATTTTGGAAAATCAGCTCTGGTTTAGCTTTTGTCAGCGATTTTTAACACGAAAAACCCTCTTTTCCAGGGAAAATATGCGAAAAATTTTTATTTCTGAGAAAGGTTATACACCAAAAGCGTACATGTTGTTTAAAATTTGTACGACTTATGAAAGATAATTTTCGTTAAAAAAATTTATAACAAATGTTTTCTTTTCATTTTTTTTTCGAAATTACTCGAGACTTAAGGGGGTTTTGTGCTTTGTATTTTTTTTAGAATCGGGACTGGACTAATTCTACCAAAATATCACAATGGCGGTAGTCTCGCATCCCACAGATCTCTAGTTCGGCAACAAGAAGACTTCGAAGACCTGAAATGAGCCATTTATGAGAGAAATTAATTACCATTTTTCTCAGTAACAACTCATCCGACTTCTAATTTTACTTCATTTATAAAATGATCGTATGTGAGACTTTAATCCGGCCGGGCCGTTTTCGATACAAATTTCTATAAAGGAGGTATCGGTCGCAATGTTTCTAAGGCCTAAAAACATGGCGACCGCTACCCCTTAATTCACATTTGTATCGAAAACGGCTCGGCTGGATCAAAGTCCGACATAATATCCTCGTGTTAATAAAATAAAATGCAAAGTCGGATGTGTGATAACCGATAAAAATGGTCTCTAGTTTCACTCAAAAATGGCAAATGTCAGGTCTTTGAAGTCTTCTGGTCGCCTAACTAGACGTCTGTGGGATGCGAGACTACCTCCAATATGATTTTTTTGGTCGAAGTAGTCTAGTCCCGATTCTCATAAAATATATTTCACAAAGCACAGTGCCCCCTTAAATACAAACTCTGACATTTATTTCATATTTGTAGATCAAAAATAAGTCAAATATTCACAGTTTCTTCTCGCACAAAAACAAGTTTCTATAAAGACGTGAGCCACCATATTCGATTTTTCGGGTCTGGTTGAAATTTCATCGTGTAAAACCATTGATTTTAAATTTGAGGTCTTCTCAGAAAAGTTTGTCAGTTTTTCAAATCCAGTTGTTAGTAATTGATGATCAGATTCATCGAAATTGATTAAATCTACTTCGTCAGATAATTCATTTACCCAGGGATCGCACTTATGACGTTAATTTTTTTGAATGACAATTATGAAAATTTTTTATACTTAGAAATTTCCGTACATTTCAAATCAAATGGTAAATTATGAATTGCTATTAATAAGCTTTTCATTGACGTCAAAATGAATCTAATCTCATTCAATAATTAACTTGAAACTTTTTATATCATGATTCATGATACGGAATTGAACTTGGTCACCGAGGTCAAAATGCAACTTTTCACTGTTGGAAGCACCATGATGCCGGCCCAATATATGAATGACGTTATATTCCAAGAGTAATTTTTCATGGCCTCGTTCGTTTGTTCCTACTATTGACCAGATGTCGTTTTTTTATCAGATTTGGAAAATGATTCTCAGTAAATTAATCAATCAAGAATTGACCATAATGTCAAATTATGAAAATCTTCGTCATATATTTTATAAAGGTTTAACTCACAAATTCCAATTTTAAGGATAAATAAAATTGCTTTCAATTACAAAAATCAATAAACGTACTATTAATTTTGGAATTAACTAAAAGTGCCTTCATTGATCGTCAATCAATTAAATTTTTCCAGAATTTTATGTGTCGGTATCAAATAATGTGCAATGCGTGGAGATGATTGGCCGAGATGAACCCCTTCGGCTTGAATAATCAGCTGATAACATTAGTTTGACCTAATTAGAAAATATTTGAATCGACATTGAAGTCGGCATTTGGGTTAATTGAGAAAGTAATTAAAAATTTCCGAAAAAAATATTTTCCGTAAAAATTACTTATCAGAAATTCAATTCCGGCAACAACCACCAACAATTACTTAAAAAGTTCTGTTTCGGGTGTTTATTCATCCAAATTAAAAAATATTATTTAAGGTTATCCCATATCTGTAGTGGAACAGGCATTTATCTCTTCTACGACATCTGAAAGTTGATTTTCTGAATTAAGGTTTCGAAAACGTGCATATCCCTTATTCACACTTTTGTCAATACGAAATTAATCATAAAATAAATTTATCGAATTTAAACCTTCGCCTAAAACCCATGACCACATATCGTAATCTTGATCCAGACCGAGTTTATTGTACCGAGGTGAATTCTGCTTTTGATATTGTATTTCATGGGTTTGGGCTTCTGTGACAATTCCAGAGGAGTAAAGTCTTTGATATTCTTGGCTTATGTCAGATATTGTTCTTTGTAAAATTTCAAAAAACCATTCATTTATTAAAACAAGTTCAAAAAAGAATACTTACATGTAGGTTGGTATGTAGGTTGGGTCTCGAAATCAAATATAAAGTAAAAATTCAAAGGCTTGGCCAAGTCGCTTTCCAGATGTTTACAGATTTTGACTAAGAGCCTCTTAAGGGGGTACTGGTCGCTGATTTTATGAGGCCTTAGGGGCAATATAAATGCTTCAAAATAACCCAGGGTGATAATCAAGTGAACAACCGACCAAATCATCAAAAAAAATTCGAAATTTTTTATTTTTTTCCATTTTTTTCAAAATAAAGTTCAAAAATAACGTTTGCTTTAATTTTACCACTAAAACTTCAAAATATGACCTTGACGTAAGCCAATTTTCTGATTAGTGTTTTAGTAGCTTTTTTTGAGCAAACTTACAAAAAAATCAAAGCACTTTTTTTTGAAAATTTTCTCGTGGGTCTTTAAAAAAATCATATTTCGAATTTAGNGCCGAAATCGCAAAAAGTGCTCGAGTTTATTGCTCGTATTTGTATAAGCAAGCTTAGTAAAATAAATTAATAAATACATTTTATAATTCTTCCTAGGAGGAGATAGTTTTTCCGACAAATAATTGTCAAAAAACGGTGGTTTTTCTCACATTTTAGAAAAACTAGAGCGAAATTAAAAAAGCTGGTCGAGTTTATTTTTGGTGTACTACTTTTACAAGTTATGTCAAAAATTCAGCCAATTGCAACATCAAACCTAGGTGGAGATAGTTTTACCATTTTGGCTTGGGTCCTCTTGTGTCGCTATTGTGTGGGGGAGTGTATACATACAAAAAAGTTTTGGCACATCTTGCACGCAAGCTAAAGGCTAGTTCCAAAAACTGGCTGATCTCAATAATATCACCGACGCCCTGGTTGACTAATATTTTATCGAGAAAAATCAATTCCAGCGACCACTACCCTCTAAAGCGCGCTTTGAAAAATACGAAATTAGAAGATTGCCTTACTCTCGGTAGCTAAAATCATTCAAACTTTTTACTAAATAAGTATAATTTATAATCATCTTTCAAATTTAAGGGTGTATAAATTGTTCACCAAAATAACATATCCGTATAAATTAAATTTTTGGATTGATTTTTAATCACATTTTGATAAACTTGAAGTTTTTTAAAATAATGGACCAAAAGATGAGTCGAAAACCATTCAACCTCCTTAAAAATCGTAAATTTTCAATTAAAATTACTCTTAACTTTTAGATTTTGATATTTTAAAACAAATAAGTTATCGAATCAAATTATAATTAAAAAATATTTTTATAAATTCTTTTATCACAATTTTGTTAATATCCCGGCCATGATCAGCTAACGTAGTGTTTTTAAGTAGTTAGGCCGGAATATTGACAAAAGTGTGATAAAGCTGATGAATCAATTTATGAAATCTACCGAACGTCATCTTCACTTGAATCGATCGAACTGTTAATGTATAAACTTTCGTGTTTCTCTTCATTCGCTAGCAAAGAACACAAAGAATTCCATGAATTCATTTCGAGCAATTTTTTATAAAAAAGATTAGAAATTAATAGTAAAATTACATTTGAATACGCTATACTTTAAACCGGATGTGGAAAATGACAACATAATAAAACTTTGGTCATTCTCGTTGAATCCCTCGTTGAAAGTTTTTTTTCGAAGTAAAATTAAATGACTCCTCAAGGTACTTTAAAGTTAAGTTATTTTAATCATCAAAGAAAATATGGCTGACATAAATCCTTTTTTTTATAATGTGGTTTAATAAATTTTCTTATTATGTAATTATAAAAGTTACATCAATAATTTGAGAAAGTTTTATGAAAACTTGAAATATAATTTCAACTAGGACGTAGGATAGAGAAACCTATATTACAGTGGGGGATGACAATATATCGATCATGATGCCCAAGTAACTTAAATCTCTTATTCCCAATTTTTTAAAAGGCAAATGAGAGATTTCAGTTACTCGGGAATCATGATGGATATGCTATATCTGCGCGATAGAAACAGTTAAAGTTTTTAAGATAGAGTTCCGTTGGTAAAAGAATATTTAACGAGAATAAAAAAACTTCTTATATGTTGTCATTCTTCACATCCGTTTTGAGGAGAAGCGTATCCAAATAAAATTTAACTATCAATCTAACTATCAATTTTCTGAACTTTTATAAAAAATGGCTGGAATTAATTAATGGGATTTTTTGTGCGCCGTGAGACACATTATATTATACTGTATTATTGTACAGTTTAAACTTTACTGTATGATATAAATTATTATCTTTTAAATTTCGTTATAAAATGTCAGATTGTGGCAACATCCATTCTATGAGAGCAATTGACAACACTCTTAGAAAAAAGCTCGAGTGTTTCTCATTAACTACACCCACTGTATTATACAGTGGTTGTAGTTAATGAGAAACACTCGAGCTTTTTTCTAAGAGTGTTGTCAATTGCTCTTATAGAATGGATGTTGCCAATAATTGGCAATTTGCTCTCACAATCTGACATTTTATAACGAAATTTCAAAGATAATAATTGATATCATACAGTAAAGTTTAAACTGTACAATGATACAATATAATATAATGTGTCTCATGGCGCACAAAAAATCCCATTAATTAATTCCAGCCATTTTCTATAAAAGTTTAGAAAATTGATAGTTAAATTGATAGTTAAATTTTATTTGGATACGCTCCTCCTCAAAACGGATGTGAAGAATGACAACATATAAGAAGTTTTTTTATTCTCGTTAAATATTCTTTTACCAACGGAACTCCATCTTAAAAACGTTAACTGTTTTACAAAGCATACGCTTTAGCCCGAAAATTTTCGCCTTTTGATCTCAATATAACCAATTGTTTTTGTAATTGTTTTTCAAAAATATAATTCAAGTGTGGAAAAACCTTACACCCTGTATATAAATGAACATTGATTTAAATTGCATATCTTATGTCGATTTTTCTTGGTCATCAACTGCCGAAGATTGGTTTATGTTATCTAGAAAAATTGGTTTCAAACGTGCTTAATTGAAGATTCACTGTCCAGAGTCTCCAAGGTTTCCTATTGGCCATTTCACATATATTTCCGGTCAATTCAATTTGGTCTAGCTCTCATTGCAAAAGACTCACACGTTACCAACCTTTATTTCCAAATGGGTTTCTCAGTATTAATGCCTAACAATATTCACATCAAAATAAGCCGAAATTCGAAAATTTCATCAAAAAGGTGTTTTCATTTTTTGAATCAACCATCAAGCATATGTCCACGAAAAATTATTTTGATATAAAGTTGCTGTAGACTTAAAACTTGGAATGTTGCATCTATTGACTTATCTTATTGAAGTAAAAAATGAAAAACCTCCTTTTTCTATGTCTTTCAGTTGATGCTTATTTATGTTATGACATTGAAAAGTTAGAGACGTCAAGTTTTCACGATTTTTATTCTGATGTTATTCATCCAGATATTTTGAGGGTTCGAAAAGAAAGTCAACTTGTTTAGGATGTAAATTCAAAAAAAAATTTTGAAATTCGATTCGGAAATATTCTGGTTTTTAGCTCTTTTTGCGTAAGGTTAACTTCAAAACTGAACAAAAACCATAGTTGTACTAATGCGTCGAAAAAATTAGTTGTTGTCAATTGTAAAAATATTGCAAGAAAATAATTATTCGTTAACAGTTTTGTGATTTTTAAACGGCCTATCAAACACCAACTCAAATCGATGAAAACACTTTTAGAATTTGTACAGATTTTCTTCTGCGTGAGCTTTATGAATTGGTCAACGTGTGCTATCATTTCCTTGAATATAAAGAAAGCCTTTGAAATACATTTGTACTATGAATTTTAAAGTTTGTAAAATTTCAGCTCGAGAAAGCAAACCACGCCGATCAATATAAAGTTAGATTAAACGTGCTTTCTGAAGTTCCAAAAGCCAGTTTTATTCATAAGCCAGCTTAATTTAACCTGACATACTGTAGAGTTTGTAAATGTTTTGCTTAGAATCTCAGTATGTTGAAAAAGCTCACCAATTAATTCCAATTAACACATTGGAATTTACAAACGTGTAGTTGTTCAACAATTTTCAAATCTCATTGATTAAAAATCGGTGTCAATCAGTTTTGAGCAAAAAACTAAGATGACAAGCAAGAATTTAACATGCTGAATGTTCAGGGTTTTTAAATTTCTATAATTTTTTTATTATTAATTTCTATATCGCTTTATTTCCCGGTCGTAAAGATTTAAGCCCTAAAAAACGCGGGGAGTGAGAAAACAACGTGGCGTTCAATAACAACTCAGTCGATTTGGTTCTTAGATAGCTCAAACTGAGCACAATTATTTTTTTTAAGATTACTTTAATTGTTCAATTATTAGTTTTTGTAAAAAAATAGAAAAAATGGTCTGAGAAAAAATAGAAACAATGGTCTGCTTCGGACGAATTTTAATATTGTATTATCAACTGGATATTTGTGCACAGTTTGAGGCTCAAACTTTGAGCTATCTCAGAACCAAATCGACTGAGTCGTTATTGAACGCCACGTTGTTTTCTCACGCCCCGCGTTTTTGAGGGCTGAAATCTTTACGACAGGGCAATAAGGGGATATAGTTTGAAATTTTTCAAAGTTTTTGCCTAGTTGTAGAATTAAGTCTGCCTACTGGTAATGTCTTTGGTGTCGTTCCTGATAGACAGTTCGGAAAACCAGGTGATGATTTAAATTATTTAAAAATGAGATCTTTAAAAACCATTTCTTTGATTTTCGGATAAATAAAATAGGCTCACCAAACCAACTTGGAAAAGTTTGTCGTGGATACTATTTCGTCCGACCTGATGCCGACGTCAGAATTAACATTGCTACAAGGAGAGGATTGAATTTCGTATAAGTTTAATTTTGCGAAAAAAATCAATACGCCCAAGAATTTTTAACAGTGATGTCATATCACTTTTTAATGAAAAAATATACATTTTTTGGCAATTTCTTTCCTATTTTTATCATTATGAAAAATGCGTAGGCGCGAAAAGTTTGCCTATTACAGTAGAAGAAATTCAATGTCACCAAAGCAAAATTTTATTTTCATGCCAAATTGGCATTGCCAATGCACAAATGAGCTAATGTAATCCAAATATTAGACATTGTGTAAGTTAACAAAAATTAAAGCATAACAAAATTGACAAACATTTCGTCGACCAAAAATGTAGCCACTTTTTTGAACAAAATTTCATTGAAAGTAAATTTTTTGCATAAAACCCTTTAAATTTTTTTATGCTCTATAAAGTGCGAGTCATCCTTTATTTGATGGACGTGGAACTGGGAAAATTATTGCACACTTATTTGACAAAGAAACACGGACATTTGCGGTGACGGGAACTCATAGATGTTTCAGTTTGGCACATACAAAATGTTCCGGATATACCTCAGTATGTAGTCGAGGTGAAGAGGTAAATTAACTTATTATTATTCCTGAGAGTGAAAATTCAATTTTTTGCGCCATCTTAACGGGTGTGAGTGAATTTTCATGTTTAAGGCCTCTTACGGGTAAATCAATGAAGATAAGACATTTTTGAAAAAAACATTAGAAAGATCTATCCTTGAACTGCTAACTTTATGAATCACTTGGGTACCACTTTAACCAACCATCTAGTCAAACGCGATTAAAGAAGAGTTCCTTGTCTTTTTTTCAACGAAACAAGGATCCTTGGACTCATACGAGAAAGTTTTGACATTTGGAGCGTATCTGGAAAATTTTCAGAATTTAAGTAAATGGAGGCTGGTTTTTACGATTTCTTTCTCAGGGGTCAGCAATCTAGTCAAATGTGTCAAAAAAGGGTGTTTCCCGACGTTTTGATACAAGATTTTTTTCCGTGGAATAGCTAAATTTCATTTTCTGAATATTGCCAGTTCAAAGATAACTCTTTCCAATGTATACCTCAAAAATGTCTTACCTTCATTGATTTAGCCGTACAAGGCCTAGAAAACTTCAATGTTTACTCACACCACCCCTTGAGGCTAAGACTTTTAAACATGTTAATTTTTCACAATATTTAAGACTTTCCGGGAATCTCATAGCACACATGTTTCTAATTCGTTCTTTCAATTTTTCAATGAAGCAGTTTATTCCAAATATGAAAATACTGAAAGTCAAACAATTTTGGATCGAAGTGAGTTTTAATATATATGATCGACATTTATTTTAAAGATAAATAATTTAAGAAAGAAATTGACTTATAAATCTCAAAATTAAAAATTTAAATTTTGCATAAAAATGTTACTGAAATTGTCACCTTTGATAAGCAAGGATGTAGAAATCAGGGCAAAGTACGAAATTCTTCATTCTGTTAAGTTAAAATACCTATTATAATTGAGAGTTCTCAAAAACTTTGTAGATTGATAAATTTTGTAGAGAATTTCTGACAAAGTTTTTAAGCTTCTAAGAGTTTATCTAAGTTTTGGATTTTTTTAAATCAAATCAGTTTTTGGTGAGGGTAACCCTCAGAGGGTTGTCGACATAAATTGAAACTAAACAAAAGCACAATTAACGCAAATAAAGCAACTTTTTACGCATTATTAATTAATTAAAATATCTTCTGGATTTATTTCAACCCTGAGGCTCAAACAGAAAAATTTTAGAATTTTGAAAGAAAATAAGATATTTCTATTATCAACAAAGTTCAAAATTTCAACAAAAACGAGAATATTTTAGGTACATATTGTAGGTGCTTATTTACAAAAATGTAAAACAAATTTAGATCAGAAATTTGTTCATTTGCAATCGCATGGTATGGGACCTCGAAAAACCACAGATGCCTTAGTTTCCAATGGAGTAGTCTCAGGAAATTTTCCAAATTTCAAAAATGGCCTCTCAAATTTATTTTCAAAATACTTAACATCTCAAATGCAAGTTTATGAGAAAACTCATGGAAAAATTCGAAATGTTCAGTATAAATCACTCAGTTGTAATATTGAAAGAGAACAGAAACATGTTGAGCTTTGCGGATCCACAAATACACTTGGGAGGTAAATGATTATAAAACAAGGTGACAGTTAAAGCCCAAAATGGTAAAAGATCAAAAATCTATAGTTGATATCTTTTTGGCTATAAAATGTTCTTCCAGAAAAATCTAATATACATTCAAATTCGAGCAGATTTTTTTTTAGTTGAACGAAAAAATAAAGTCTATAAATTTCCTAATTAAAATGTGTCGAAAAAATTGACTAATTGAATATTTCTTATGAAAAAAGGCCAATTCCAAACTAAGTTATGTGAAATTAATTTTGCATTTGAAAAAATACTGTAAGAAACGCAAAATTTAATTGCGAACAAGATTTGCAGAATTTTTTAAACAAACTCTGAAAAATTCCGTTTTTTCTTGCATGAAACGGAGCACTTTCACAGGCAAATTACAGAAAACATTAATAACTAAGCATATCCAATATTATCCCCGGGTCACTTCGAAAACTTATTCCCTATTCTTTTAACAGGCAAATTAGTTTTTAAAGAGACCAGGGGATAATAATGGATATAGATTTTGTTCTTACTTTTTGAATTAAAAACCGACTAGTTCTGAAACCAATTAATTGAAATAAATAAAAATTGTTATTTACTAACTGCAAATTCATAAAATCTAGAAAAACTAAAATTGGGCAGGTGTTGGAATACAATTTTAAGAACCCTTATCGAAATATTAGTCCTCAAATTATTTTATTTACAGTCCAGAGCAGAAATCGGCAAAAGTGGATCGGATCGTATCAGAACAATAGGATCGGATTGGATCGTATCCATAGTCGTGATTTTGGAATCAGTTAATCCCAGCCGATACGATCGAAATTCATTGGACGGTCGATCCGATACGATCCAATATAAAGGACATTTAGAAGTCAGTCGATCAGATACGATCCGATATAATTATGTTTAATGCTTGAGTCGATACAACCGATAGGATTCAATTAAAATAGGCTCGCAAAATTGATACGTATCGTCAATCGATCCATACATCGGAAAACCAATGCGTATCGAAAATCGGTACCGATACAAACCGATCCGAAACATCCACAAGTTTACCCTCCTTCGATACGATACCATCCGATATGGTAGAAAAAAAACTACCAGTCGATTTGATCTGATTCAAATCGGATCATTCAATACAGTTAAAATTGTACCCACTTGCGATCCGATCTAATATAGTTTATATTTCACCCCTCATCGATACGATCCGATATGATTTAGATTTTCTTCATGACGATCCCTGGTCCAGAAATTATCACGGATTTGAAATAATTTCAATCAATTCTAGAAGCAATGGAAAGTTGCATTAACCTGTACAATAGGCAACAGGAGTTTCCCCTTGTTGTGTGTTAACAATGCTGCGCCCACACAAAAAATGTCACGAATTCGAATTTTTTCCGATCAGTAGTGTAAGTGGTATTTTTATGAACGATCTATGTTGAAAGGAATTTATTGAATTATATTCGTGAGTACCAGATTGATTCAGAGAGCTCCTCAGTGTTCTCATGGTTCTTATAACAAAATTTTAGTTAATAAGTATAATTCTTGATATTTAACTCAATGCAATGCCAAAATTGAACATAATGAAAGATGAAAATTTGAACCTGAACTCATTTATTCAGATTCATAAATCGAAAGCGGAATAAAAGTGAAGAAGAAATCCATGACATGAGTTGTCTAAAATACGGAGACGAAGACATAATCATTCAAAATCATTAATTTTTAAACGTCGAACTTGTATCAAACTGGCGCGATAATGAAGAGTGGATGTCAAATGTTAATTCTAATTTTTTCGGGCCTGTAAATAAACGTTACAAAGGATAATAAAACTCTGAATATGGAATTATACAATATTATTACGACTGCAGAATGCTGTTTAACATGTCCCCCCATCTTCTGGTTAAACTTACGCAAATGAACATACAAATTATTACATAAAAAAATTTTCATTGCCTTTAAATCGGGATTCGTGGCTTAACGGAGTACTGTTCGCTAGTATTATGAGGCCTTAGGGGCAATATAAATGCTCCAAAATGATCCGGAGTGATACCTAAGTAAACAACCGACCAAAACATCAGAAAATTTTTTTCGAAATTTTCTCTTTATTTCGGTTTTTTTCTTAGTAAAATAACGTTTCCTTTAATTTAACCACTGAAACTTAGATATATCACCTTGACGTCTGCCAAGTTTCTGATCAGTGTTTTAGTGGCTTTCTTTTTGACTTACTTACAAAAAAATCGAAGCACTTTTTTTCGAAAATTCTCTCGTGGGTCCTTAACAAAATCATATTTCGAATTTAGGGTCGAAATCGCAAAAAATGCTCCAGTTTATTGTTCGTATTTGTATAAGCTAGCTCAGTAAAAAAAATGAATAAATTTTATTATTTTTCCTAGGAGGAGATAGTTTTTCCGACAAATAATTGCCAAAAAACGGTGGTTTTTCTCACATTCCACAAAAACTAGAGCGAAATTAGGAAAAAACTGGTCAAGTTTATTTTTGGTCAATCACTTTTACAAATTATGTCAAAATTTCAGCCAATTGCAACATAAAACCTAGGAGGAGATAGTTTTAACATTTTGGCTTGGGTCCTCTTGTGTCGCTTATGTGTGGGAGAGCGTATGCATACAAAAAGTTGTGGCACATCTTGCACGCAAGCTAAAGGCTAGTTCCACAAACTGGCTAACCTCAATAATATCACCGACGCCTTGGTCAGCTAATTTTTATCGAGAAAAATCGATTCCTGCAACCAGTTCCCCTTTAAGAGGGTGGCATAAACCCGGAAGATTGAAGTCAATATAATTCACGAAAGTAATTAGTCAGTTTATTTTTTGTGCTTATTATCGTCAGCTCAACCAGAATATATGATCCAGCTCATTAAAATAATTTTTACATCTATTTTAGGAAAGATTTGAGCTCAAGTTTTTATCTTTGAAATCAGAAAAATTTGAAAAAAATCAAAGCATTATGAAAATTTTCCGCATTTTTAGTCCAAAATTTTTTCTGTTTTGATACCTGAAATCTGTGGGTAAAAACAAAGAAAAAAGCTACTTTGANTTTTTTCATGGATTCCTACATATTTTCTGACCGCTGTTTGAAAAATCATAAAATTTTTATTTTTCATTTTTTATTGACTTTTTTAAAAAAATTATGAAAAATTTTCCCAAATCAACTCCAAAATTTTAATTAGTAGATTTTTGAACTCTTCATAAAAAAATCAGGCAGAATCCAATATTAAATATTCTGGTATCTATCAAATTGCCGTATGTCAACTAATCGGTAGGTCGCTCGTTTATCATTTTGAAAGTGATGAAATTTTTAACACTTGACTGTACACTCGATAAGTGACATTCAACACTGAATTTTAAAAATTTAATGGTGCGAAAAATTTCCAATAAAATTGTGGGTGTAGAAGGCGTCATTTCTTTTGATAGTCAGGACATTTTTTAATATAAAAACGCAAATTTAGGGGGTAGGTGTCGGTTTTTTTGAGCCCTTTATAGAATTATTATGATCATTAATATCGGTTATGACTAAAGTTAACCCAAGAAATTCACGTGCAATTATTTTTTCAAAACAATCTAAACAAAATCTAGAATTTTCAAAAATTCGAATATTTATTCTTTAACCCGCATAAAAACCGGGTATTCCACTGACTTGACATTTTTTATCTAATATGACCCACCGAAAAACGTGGCATGACACAACCAATTATCGGAAATGTTCTTAATCGAATCTGCACAATTTAATTATTTTAAGCCCAAATTTAAACCTAATTATCGAATTTACGGCTATGTGTAGAAATTTTATTAGCTTGAGCCAACTCCTCTTGATCAGTGAATCTAGCTTCAATTTGTGGTACATTTGTTTTATCAGACAAACTTTTTATCAACTTTTCATTTCCGGTTCACTTTCATTCAATTTCAAGATTCTAGAATTTTATTCAAAATTTTCTTCCATCACTTTTACCGCATAATATTTATCTACCTTAGTCGAAAAATGGCTTCAATTCTAAACTTCGTCTGAACGAAGATAAGGTTTGAAGTCGAAAACTGGCAAAAATTGGCGCTTTAGTGAGATCTAGAAAAAAAAATCAAAAATCGAAAAATTCCTTCTCATCACTTTTTGTAACGGTCTTTATTCTATTTGTGTAATTTTGAGACGACTTTGTGAGGTCTAAAGACAGGAAGAATTAAAAAAACTGTTTGTGCTCTGAATAGACTCACCACCGGTGGTGGTAACGTAAAGGTGACTTTGAGCTGTGTAATCGTTAGAGAGGTAGAATCTAACACGAATTCCTCAATTGTTTAACACTGCCCTAGAATCTGTTCGGAGCTTGATCTGAAAGTTACCAAAAAGCCGCCCACCCCTTAAGGAGGTGGAGTTAAAGAAGCTATGAGCATTGAACAAAAACTTAACTATTTTCTGAACCCGTCATAAAATATTTATTTTAACTTGTGAATAATTACGTGTCGTATGAATGAGATGTATGATCGGTTCAAAGAAAACGGTTTCGCAGAGCGTGGGGGTTCGTCTCTTCTCTGCAACGCTCGAAACTTCACCCTCTGCTGGGAAATTATAAACAATAAATCCTTAGTTTAACGCTTAAAACCTACAAAGAATAATTTTTTCAACGAGCTTATGATGAAATATGACAATATTTCGTAGGTTTTATACATTTTCTGTTTTATTCAATTTTAAACAAAATTGACCGAGCTTATTCCGATTTTAAAGAGAATATCTGAATTTCATTTTTACCGTCTAAAAATTAAAGGAGTTTTTTGTTAATTTTTCTTCTATGGTAATTATTTAAAGACGTCGTACTTTATAGAAACATTTTTGTTTTATTCAATTTAAAGCAAAATTGATCGAGATTTTACAATTTTTGTGTGCATTGAGAACATATTTTTACCAGTTTTTCGATGCCGCACCGGTGAGCCATCCTTCACAAGAATTTAAAAGTTTTACTTGCAGTTTACATAGAAGGTTTTAATCTCCCGTAAGTTTCTTCTTTTTTATTCCTATCTGCCCGTTATCGACCCTTCCAGTCCAGCTGGAGAAGAGGGCTTTTTTTCCCAGCAATTCCAACATTCTACACCCACAACCCCCTTAAGATCAATTTTTATCTCAAAAAAAAATTATTTTTCTCTACTTTTTGCCAATTTTAACTATTTGATGGAAAAAAACTTTGATATTAAAGAAAGTTTCGAATGTGCAGAATTTTTAGAAGACTTTTTGGCGAAGTACCGAAAATAAATGTAGTTTATTAATATCGTCTTAAAAAAAAGTTTATATTCGGGTTATGTTGGAAATGAATGTATAGTGAAAAGTATTTTTTTTTATTTATAACTATACTAAGTGATGTTTAAAGAATTAAAACGTGAACTTTTGTAATAATGAACACTTTTACTGAAGATAAAAAATAAAAAAAATAAATTTCCACTTTTGTCTCTTTCAGATATTGCTCTGAAAAAATTTACCAATCTGCTGAACTTATGCCACCCCTTAATAGTTAATCTGGCCAAAGAAGAACAATTATCGAATTTAAATGTGATGGCTTTTTTATGAAATTATAGAAAATTACAAGTATTTTGCTACTCGTTATTTCAATACATGGTCAGATAAGCACTTTCTGGGAAGCAATGTTTAAAAAAAAAATTTCTGTCAGTTTTGTAAGCACGTTTCTCATTGGACGAGCCATCCGTCACTATCAATTGTTTTCACAATTGCAAGACTTTTGCAACAATTGGCCATTGAAAACCCCGTTTTTAGCCTCTAATGAGGCTCTAAAAACAAATTTTCCAAATTTTATATTAATGTCTTTTATAGAAATTTAGACAACTGCGACCATACGAGTGTTTATGGAAATACATGGTCAGAAAAACATTTTTTGGGGGTTTCCAAAATATTTTGTATGAAATAAGTTGAAAATAAAAACACGATTTATAAAAAACTGAGAAAGAAATTTGGAAAAAAGTCTAAATACTGATCTGCACAGACTATTTAGCTGCACATTCATAAAGAATTAGAATGTGTAACTTGAAAATCCAGGGAGAAAATTAATTTTGATTTAAAATATTTAAACGGATATTTATGTTAAATCTCAGAGAAAAACAATAAAGTAATTTTTGTAAATTGAAGAAATAAAGGTCGGAAACCTATTTTTGTTGATAACTACAATTTAGATGATCATTTTTATGAGATTATATTGGTTTAAAAAAGTCCTAATCGTTGATATCATACGTAGTTCATCAAAGATAACGCAATTCTGAATTCAATGAATTCTTTTTTAGTTCGGGCTTTTTTTTCTTGTTTAATAATTTATTGTGTTTTTGTTGAAAAAGGATAGATCTCCTCGTTAATGTTTACTAGGAAACCTATAAAAGAGTAGTTTCAACTATTTTTTCAGTGTAAAATAACCGGATTTTTATTCTGAACAAACTGCCTTTCAGCAGGTGACTCCACTGACTGAGTTTTTTTATAGTTCAAAATTACTACACAAATCGAGTAAACATCTTACAAAAATAGTTAATTAATTTTTTTTTGAAAATTTTCCAATTCGTACCAATTTTATCTCCGAAATCAATCCGATAAGTTGTTTCCAATAGCCGAAATGTGAACGGTGTGAACACTTTATATACTACTCAAGAGTAAGTTGATTGGGAAAAGAATATTATTAACGGATATAAAATTTGCTTTGTTAAATAAATTAAACAAAGCAATTATTTCGGCAAAGTTCCTTATGAACAAAACGTCCCAATGTAAACGTTCACGAAGTTCACTAATGATCAAAACGTCATTATTTGTCGTTTTTCTTTGTTCTGATTAGTAAAGATCATCCATTTTCTTATAAGAACTAACTACAAATAAGGACTTCGACACCGACTGTTGGCAGTAGAAATTCAATTTGTTGAAAAATTCTTTATTAGGGGGTCTTCGTCGAGGAAAAATCCGTTATTTATCATGAGCAGTTTCTGGAAAAAATTACAATGACAAGCATATATATACTTAGTTAGTAACGTATGTAGTTGTTTCAATTTNAAACAGGATTTCCGGAACAACAAGACAATAACTTTAGAAAACTCTTCAACTTGACATCCTTTACACATGCAAACATAGACAAAATACTTATGGATTGACAAATCAGCTAAAAAGGGTTTATTTCTTGAGGCTGAAGTCAAATCATAGAATTTTTCATATATTTTCCTATTTTTTCTGCTCACTTTTTTCCGTTTAATTTAAGACTAAAATCAGTACTATCCTTCTCAAAATCACGGACGACTAACATTTGAAAGAAATAATTCTATCATTTCACAAGCTCGTTGCTGATTGGACGAGTTAACAGTCAAAGGCCAAAATTTGAAGAGGCCAAAAATCGATATTTGATGTCTTTCTCGCAGAAAAATATTTTTTAAAGAAAAATATTAAATTGATGTTAATTTGAGCAAAATTAAGAACAAAAAAGTAAATTTCATAAATTTTTGAATTAAAATTTGTCCAGATAATTGACAAAATATTGTGAAAAACGCAAAATTTGATTGCAATCAAGAGTGTCATCTTTTTTTCAACTAAAAAACTTATTTTTTAATCTATAAATTGAAATTTCTGAAAAGTTCGCCCAATACTATTTTGCCGTTTCACAATTGTGACTTTTTACTGCAAACCCTATCGGACGCGCCATCCGTATTTTAAAGTTTGGTTTTTCATCAGATACACCAAAGCGAAATAATATTCGATATAAATATTTGTATTTCTCCGGCAATTCGCTATTCAAAACCCCCAATTTCATTTTTTTAGCGACGACAACCCTCTATAAAGGGTTCATTTTGATCAATAATCAATAACATGCAGTAACCGAGAAGTATTTTTGGTCACGGAAGGTAATGACGCGTGATGGCGTGATGAAAAATATTATTTCGTAATTATAAATAATTGGATGCGTCAGAGATTGTCTTTGTAACTATAAGTTAATTTTTAAGTAAACACAAAAAAAGAGAAATGGAATCCAAATGGGCTGCAGTTCTTGGAATGCTGATTATCAATTTTTTCTATGGCGGACTTTGGAGATCTTTTACTATGTTTTATCCGGCTTGGGTTATTAGATACAACGCCACAAATGCTCAAATTTCTGCTGTTTACTCAGTTTTTGAGAATGGTTTTGAATATCTTCAGCAAACACAAAAATTCTTAATGATAAGGGTGACCCTGATGGGGTCGTCAAGAATTGTTTGAAATTAACAAAAAGTTCTGATAACTTCAATATCATCTTTGTCACTTATGCCGAATTTACAAGCAAGTTTACAGTCTTTGGTTTTAATTTAATGATGTTTTAACGCCTATAGCCGAGCTATAATAGCTCCACAATGCAAAAAATTTCGAAAATGCTCTACGTGTATGCTCTCGGAATCTTTTCAGTGAAAAGTTCTCCGAATTTTTCAATGTACATAATTTTTTGCCAAAAATTGCAAACTTTTTTAACCTTGTTGAAGTGAATTTATAATAGTCAGAGTCTGACTGTCAGAGCAAAATAGTCAGACCTCATAAAAGTCAAACGTATAGCCTATACGGTATAGGGCAATAAAAGTCGACTATTTGCAACCTCATAAAATAATTCGCCACCTTAGTTGGATTGTACTGTGCAATTATGTCTAATAAGCATTATTACTTGCACATCAGCTTTAGTTCGCGACACTCGTGATTAGATTTCACCCTTAGCCTAAGGGCCTTAGGCCTTGAATAAATTCAAGAGAATTCTACATAAAGTATTTGCCTTCTCTAAGGTGTTTGAGGGTTACTCTTATCGTGTTGAAATAGTATTTATTAAAATATTATGTTTGAAAAAAATTAAACCCATAAAAAGTGGCCGCAATTCAAATCGGAGGGTTTCTTTCACAATATACAGGTGAAGGTTATTAGTTTTGTTATAAATTATTATAAGTTATAAATTATAACTTATAATTCATTCAGGGATCGGCACATTCGAAAAAAATTTGTATCGGATCGGTAGATTTTCCGATCCAATCTAATTGTGCCGACTCCTGCAGGGCCCAGGATACATCAACCATCGATTTATTCGCTAGCTGAACCTCCAAATCGGGCTCTAAGTATGTTGAATTTATAAAATAAATCTAATCTAACCTCATAAACAGTGTCTTACAGTATACGAAAAGTGTGCGTATGGTTTTTAATAGTCTCGTTCGTTGGATCTTTGTTCTCGTCTTTAGCGCCAAATATCGTCATATTAAGTGTTTGTATGGGAACCATGGGGTTTGGGCTTGGGGTTCTTTATGTCCGAAGTCAATCTGTGGTTATGGAATATTTCGAACCATCCAAGAAAAGGGTTTATTGAAATATAATAAAATAAAATCCATTGAATCCACTGTGAAAATGGATGTGTTNCGCAATTCAAATTGGAGGGTTTCTTTCACAATATACAGGTGAAGGTTATTAGTTTTGTTATAAATTATTATAAGTTATAATTATAATTATATATAAATTATTTAAAAAGTCCATTTCTGACCACTAGATGGCCAAAAACTTTTTTTTTGTGCCCGGAATCGTTATTTTTCAGAGTCAACAACCCCCGTGAGGTCAAAGAATTTGTATCAACTACTGTAGTTCTCTCGTTAGTTTGACCGGTGCGCTCCCTACTTATAATTCATTCAGGGATCGGCACATTCGAAAAAAATTTGTATCGGATCGGTAGATTTTCCGATCCAATCTAATTGTGCCGACTCCTGCAGGGCCCAGGATACATCAATCATCGGTTTATTTGCTAGCTGAACCTCCAAATCGGGCTCTAAGTATGTTGAATTTGTAAAATAAATCTAATCTAACCTCATAAACAGTGTCTTACAGTATACGAAAAGTGTGCGTATGGTTTTCAATAGTTTCGTTCGTTGGATCTTTGTTCTCGTCTTTAGCGCCAAATATCGTCATATTAAGTGTTTGTATGGGAACCATGGGGTTTGGGCTTGGGGTTCTTTATGTCAGAAGTCAATCTGTGGTTATGGAATATTTCGAACCATCCAAGAAAAGGGTTTATTGAAATATAATAAAATAAAATCCATTGAATCCACTGTGAAAATGGATGTGTTGTAACACATCTGAATTGCTTTAAAAATTTGAATAAAACTTTTTTGCAGTATTTGGACTTGGGTGTTTACATTTTCAATTTGGAAAGTATGTCTAAAATTTTAAGATCAAAGTTGGTACATTTTATTTTAAATTTTCAAAAAATCTAAATTCTGTTTTTTGAAAAAAATTTCTGAAACCTTTCTCATCAAATAGAAAATAGAAATTCAGGAAAAATCCTGCATGTTTAAAACTAAGCAGAAAATATCAGTAACGAGATAACATAAAAGTTTTATTTATGCTTATTTCATCACAAAATAATTCTCCACAAACAACCGCGAATAAAAATTTCAAATTGGTTTTTCTTCCCTCCAAATTTTTTTTACAAACTTCGCACTTTAAAACTATAATTAACAGTCACAAAGTTATAATCAAACTGAGGCTAAAATTGATCAATTTAACTGTTAAACTGATCAATTTTAGACTCAGTTAAACTTTAACAAATCGACCTACCAGTGGTAGGCTACCACTGATTTTAAATTGGCCAATTTTTTTTCATTTTTTTCTGAAATTTAAACGAAAAAATTAATGTTGTTCCATTATATGAAATTTCAATCCTACGGAGCGATCACTAGCAATCGGAATTGGTTTCAGTGGGAACCCGATTGGATCGGCAATTATGCCAATTGTATTCCGTTATTTAGCAGATTTTTATACTATCAATCAAGTCAGTCTAATTCTCACGGGTTTAATTGCCAATCTTTTAATTGCGTCATTGCTATTTGAAGAGAAACAGAAAACAAAATCGAAAAATGGTACATACGTCAAAGAAAAAAGCAAGAAGTTTATTGAAATTTTGACATTACCTCTTGTTATTTATCTTTGTGCTCACTTTCTTATAAACTGTGGAAAATATGCACAGTATCCTTATTTCACGCCTTTCGCGATCTCAATTGGCCTGACTGGTTACGAGCCGGCGATGATTTTGGTTATTTTGAATGTTGGGGATATTTTAACCAGAAGTTTAGGTGGCTGGTTAGCTGGTCAAAAGATTGTTCTAAAATATGGTCAATCGGTTTTTGTTGCATTCTTTTTATTCATGACCGGCATGATGAACCTATCATCTTCTTTTCTGATATCAGGTGGCGGTTTCAGTCATTTATAATAAACAATTTTTTTTCGTAAACTTTCGGAAAATTTCTTGCTCTCATAAATATATTTTTTGATTCACCAATTTTATAAATATAATATTTTCTGATGATAATTATTTCAGGAATATATTTTTTTTATGAATCAACCTACCATACAATTTGCAGTAAATATTTGCAGAATGTATATCTCGAAAAAGTTACAAGGGTACTATATAACTGTGAATAAAGCTAGAAAGTCTCGAAACTTGAGCGTTTCCCTTTTGCTCACAAGGAATAATTCCAAATGCTTCTGATCAAACAAAGTTCATAATGATCTTTCAGCAAACTTTATATACAGTGGGTGAAACCAATGGGCAACAGTGAACAATGAGCAATAGTGAGACCAAGGGGCAACACTCTGAAATTTTTTGATAATTTTCTTTTGGCAATTTTTTTCGATTTACCCATAATTTTTATAAATTTGTAATAAATTAATATATATCCTTTCCCCAACGGAACTCCATCTCAAAACGTTTACTACCTTTTAAGCACGTGTTCGAATCTCACTAATGTTGTCCTTACTGATTGTCTTGAGTATGATTATAGGCAAAGGATGCTTAATATTGAGACGCTAATTTGATCGGCTGTGTAATCACTCAGCAATCACTAAGACATTCACTTATACACAACATCATTGGAATTCGAACACGCGCTATAGAGATAGTAAACGTTTTTGAGATGGAGTTCTGTTGGAAAAAGGATATTTGTGGAATTTCACAATATAATTGTTAATTTTATAATCTAGAACAAACTATCTAAAAACTGTGTTTAAGTTTTCAGAAAATACATGTATCAAATTAAAAAAATCGGACTAGTGAGACCAATGTGCAACACTTTTTCGAAAAGCTCGTGTGTTGCCCATTGGTCTCACCCACTGTATCGAAAAAGGGGATCCTTATGCGTCAATTTCCGCTTTCGACATTGGTCAAATGCGGGTCAAAGACGATAGTTAAGCCCTAGGAAAACCAATCTTTGATCTGTTGCTTCATCAATGTCATATTATTAAAATCATGAAACCGATAAGATTTTGAGTCGTTTTCAATTTGGGCGAGTATTTTTGGAGTTGCCTTTGCAATGCCTGTCTCCGCACTTTATTCAGCTTATTGCGATTTCACAGCAGTGGAGAATATCAACAGTTTTCTGAGCATGAACTGTCTGATGACGTTAGGAGGTTCCTTGTGCTTACCAGGAAAAGGTCAAAATTTGTTTAAAATATATTTATGAAGTTAATTCAGAATGCACACAAGATACTCTTGAAAATATTTTTCAAATATATTGACCCTCCTAAAAGTTATAATCGGTGCAGTAATTGATGTCTCTGGGACGTATTGGTCTACGTTTTTGTTTTCAGGCAGTCTCATGTTGCTTGGATCTTTATTGTCGTTACTTGCAAAAACTGTGCATCATTTTAGGAAATAAATTTGAAAATTTATAGCTTCTGGGTAATAATCGCAAATTTTTGCAAGCATTTTGAAATTTCCAAAATTTAAGTTGATGCAGTTTAGAACTAAGCTGAGAAAAATTTTTTGTTTCAACACGAGCATGATTACGCAAGATAGTTTATTTATAGTTTTCATTTCATTTCTACGTTTCAAGTTATGTTTTGAGAAAAAGTTTAAGCTTTATAACTGTAGTAACTGAATATTATTTTGAGTATCGTTTCAGGTATCTGACTGAAGATATCGAGTTTAATTTTCATATTATTTCCATTTTAATTGAGGTTTGTTCAAGGGTATTTTAGTTGTAAAAAATCGATATTTTTGGATTTCTTGAGTTTCAAATATTTTTTAAATAATATTGATATGATTTCAATCAAAATTGAAAATTAAAAAATCAACTCCCGCTAACAACTGAAATTTTGGTGTTTCGAAAAAATTCATTCTGCAATTTATTTTTTAATTTGAAAATACAGTTAAAAACAAGATATTTCAGCATTTTTAAAACAAAATATTCCTATTTCTTGGAAATACTCGTTTAAACAAAACTGTTATGTTAGACTGTCACTGCTTACTCAATTAATTATTTTCTTGCATTACTTGAGAGACAAGGATTCACGAAGGTTCATTTACCGGAAGGTTTAATTCGGTTTTCATGAAAATACTAAAAATTAATAATAAAAACGACCAATAAAGACGGCTCATTATAAGAAAACAGGCAGATAAAATTAAAGTGAAACTTCCCTCAAATTCTGAAATAACTGAACTTAACTCCAGTTCAGGGTATTATCTGTATTTAAGCATTGGGAATCTACGATCTGATTGGCTAAAATTGACGTTTTTCAAATAGAAAAGTTATGTTCTTAGCAAATTCTCCCAAGTTTTCTCGTTCGAACGCAACAAATTAATTTTTTTAATAAGGACATTTTAAACGTCACATTTAGATGCTAATGATCAGATGTGAAGTTCAAATTTAGATTTTTCGATATTTTAAAGTCCCACTATTCATCAAAAATAGATCAGCAGCTGATCTTTTTTTGCTGAATCTTGGGACTTAAAAATATCAAAAAATCTAAATTTGAACTTCACATTTATTTCTTGAAATAAATCTACTATTAAATGAAATTTTGGTGAAAGCTGAGAGAAGTTCAATTTGAGTTAGTGACTTCAGAATTTCACATGATCATTTTGTGACACGATTCGAAATCAATATTTGGTGAAACGTCAATTGTTCTAAAAATATTCTTTCTCTGTATAAAAATCATTAGTAATAGATTCCGATTTCTAACCATGTGAACAGCGTGCATTTTGGTAACTTTGAGATAATTTTTCTCGAAGACGAAGGTCAATTGGAATTTAATATATTTTATATTGGGGCCTATTACTAATGATACGAATAAAAAATAATATTTTCAGAGCAATTGACGGTTTATCAGATATCCCTTATTCACACTTTTGTGAATATCCCGGCCCTACTACTTAAAAACACACAACGTTTCCTAATCAGGGCCGGGATATTCACAAAAGTGTGAATAGGGGATATATCAAAAATAATATATACAGTATACATTATTTTTAATATATCTTGTAAAACGTTAATTTTTCTGACAATATTTTAAATACTCTGAAAATATATACAGTAATATACTTGACTCCTGGTGGAAATTTAAACCAAGTCTGAAAGTGAAATCCAAACCAAAATGAAATATAATTTCCCCTATTCACACTTTTGTAAATATCCCGGCCCTCCTACTTAAAACACACTACGTAACGTAGTCTACGTTTCCTAATAAGGGCCGGGATATTAACAAAAGTGGTGGAATAAGGGATATAACGGTCAACTATAATATTCTTGATTCGTCGCCAGAGAAGATCAAGTATAAACTTTCAAAGCTTCTGAAAACAATTTCTTTTAGAACATTATGATTATTTGATCACGAAATAACTTCGAATCCAGTCATGGGAATATTTTTTGCATTATTTTTTCAACTTAAACATTTTAATTTAAATATTAATTTTATTTATAGTTAAGCAACTTAGTTGCTGCAACTAGCTTCCGATATTTATTGTTTTGTCATTTTCAAGCTGTTTTAAATTCAAGTTCAAATAATAAGTCGTTTAGAGAAAGTCATAAATATAATCAGCAAATAATAAATTTCTACAAATATTTCAAATGTGAATTGAGAGTTAAAATTCCTTTTTTTTACTGAGACTTTTAGTTTAAATTGTCAGTTTCAAATTGAGCATTTAATTGGCTGTTAAGCTCAAAATAACTGTAACAGTTTATGATCAATTGATTATTTATTTTTGGCCTTTTTCTTCTTATGCGGTAGTTTCTGTTTTTCAACGATCATACTCGCTTTTAAATCCTGTTCCATCATTTAGAATCTATCTTTGAAAAAAGATAGTCTGGCTTTTTGAGGGTTTGTGCAAGTTTGCTTGTTTCCTAACAAAGTTTTTCACATCTTTTTTATATATTTCCCAAGTATTTGATATGAGCCACAATAAGTTTAAATATAGTTTATTGCATTTTAAATTGGCCTCCGGTTTAAATAAAGCAGTTCCTAGAAGTTCAACTTCCGGAACACTGTAACATAAGAATCAGTGGGGAAGAATCATGCGTAGGCGTGAGGTTCTCTTTTTCTGTCTCAAGACGAGAAATTAGATTCCTAAATAATTTAATAGTCTTATACTAGGAGATTTTGTAAAAAACATATAATTATTTTTAGACAGAGCGATAGAAAATCATTTGAAGTTTTATATGAGGTAATTGAAAATATAAATTAAGGTTTATTTCATCTTATTATTGCACTTTTATAGTCGAGTGACAGTAAATTTCGCAACTTTTTGTTTTCTTCATCATAAATGCCTTTAAATTTCGTTTAAATTTTATTTTGTTATTTATTTGTTATAGCAAATTGGCTGAATATATTTTAAGCTATTGAAACATGAAGGTTGATAATGAAACTTTGCTAATATGGTCGGATTTAAAAGTGAGGCAACGCGTTGGCTAAAATCGAGTCTGGGTACAGATTCATGTCTAAGTCTGCGAGTTAAAATATTTAAATTTCACATCTAACCCAATCGGGTAAGGAATACGATGTATATTTTAAGAAACTTTGTCAAAAAACTGGTTACACTGTCTGACCATTAATTTTCATAATTTACGTGAAACAAGGTCACCAAGTAAATGTGACGGGATAATTTATTATTTTTGGAAAGTCAATATTCTTTTTATAATTTTTAAGATGATTATTGGCTGCGTTGAACGTAATGCTCCTGAGATGTCTTGCAATAACACATTTGAGACGAACACCAACTTGTTGCAGTAGTTATTCAAAGCCAGGGACTCAAGTTTGGCTATTAAATGCTTGCGACCAACTATCCTGCACCTCAGAAATTGATTGCGAGTCAAAACTGTCAGATTATGCTTATTGTATTTCTTTAAGATACCAATCGCTTGCAAACTGAAAATCACAGAGCCAGTGAGTCATCAGATATCAATTTAAACCTTAATTTTCAGCGACTAAACCTACCCTGGAACCTAGGATCTGGGTTCTGGTTTTTGACTCAAGAGTAAAATTGCATTTTTGACGGCAAAATAGAATTTATCCTATGACTAATTATTTCAAATTTTGCTCATCATAATTACACATTTGCGATATTGAGCACTTTCGGCAATATTGACGCTTTCGGGAAAATGCGTCGTTATAGCCAACATAAAATTAACTTTGTTTCGAAATTTGAGTTCCGGGTCGAAAATATCGATCCGGAAAATCCGATCCCTGGTTATTAGGCTCTCCCTTAAAATGATGGACCTTAATTTGTAATTTGCAGATAAATTTTATTTGGTGAAGTGTGAGATAGGCTGTTATCGGTCTTTTTCGAACTCATCGGTTGGTCGATAAGAAGTTATATTTGGGTTAATTGAAGGGTGGCGATAATTTTATTTCGTCACACCAAATTCGAAATCTCAATATTTTTGACCTAAAATGACATTTTAAATAAATTAAATTTCATTTTTCGCGTAGGCGTCGATTTGATATCGGAAAAAAATCTTAACAAAATGTACAGTTTTATTTTCATAACTATCGTATATTTTCAATGGTGAAAAACCGATAACAGCCTAGTGCACTATAGTGTAAGATTCGATTCTTATCTGTCAAGTCTTTCAATTATCGAGTTTGTTTTCGGCGACAACCTTGTCCTTGTATATTGACAAATTGGGTTTATTCTTTCTAGTTGATTGACTAAATAACAGAATGAAAGGGAACACAGGTCCCTCAGGGTGTAGAACAAATAATGAATTCGATGAAATTAAAAGATAAAACTTTTTGTATTTTCGGTTTTTCGATTATCCGGAGGGGTTGATTAATGATGTATGAAAAAGTAAGGCTGATCCATGCCCATTAGAACATACCGATTCGAGTCAACACCTACCAGATCACCAGTTTCGAGACAAATTGACGCTGAAACATTCGTATTTTTGAGTTTTGTTTACACTAGGGAATTTGTTAAGAAACTGATATTTATTTTAAATTCATGGCTTAATTATGTGATATTTACTTTGAAAAAAATGGGATGTAAAGTCATAAATACCTAATTTGAGCTTGCTTAACCAAATTGGTATTATACAGGGAAAGGCTCAATATCGCCGAATTTTCCTATATCGTCGAAACACCAACGCAATTTTACAATTTTTAACGTAAACTATTCGAGTGTTCGTATCGCCCGATGAGCCCATATCGCCTGAAGAACGTGGGCGTTTGAGGTTTTTATTACAAGTTACTGGGTGAAAATCACATCATATAGAATTTTTATTTTTCCCAAATTCACTCTTTTGAATTATTGTTTCATTTCCTTCGGTAGAGTACTTAATTTTAAGCATCTTTGTTTTTTACTTCATTTGAACATATTGTAAAAACCCAAAAAAAATGCTCAAATTATAACGTTCTTTCGAACGCCAACGCATTTTTCATTCTTTAACGAAAAACTTATTTCTGCCACAATATGGCGGAAAGTGCCAACATCGCCGAAAATGCCAATATCGCCGAAAGTGCCAATATTGCCGAACGTTCCCAATATCGCCAAAATTTTCGACAAAAATATCTCCATCGATCCTTGATTATTTCGGATAATGATAAGTAATCTGACTGATTTTGAATCCAAGAAAAAAGCTCAAAAAGGCATTTTATAAAAATTCTATCATCAACTTTTCAAAAGAGTGTTTATAATTATGGCTAAATCCAACGTGATCCATCATCTTCAAATTTGTGTTCACCTTCCTTATTAAAAATGTCGCCGATTAAACATGGGGGTTAATTGTTGATCTTAATCTCTGTCTTTTGTCCGATTATCCGTTTTCTGTATTTCCGCCGACTAGTCGTCAAATACAAGAAATCAAAGTGTTATTTGTTTTCCCTCAATCCGATCAGCCTTTCTTAAAAAATTACAAAACCCCGATTGATTCGAAAATCTTGATAAAAAATTTTCGGCGGTGAACACCTTCTATTCTTAAGCCCAGCCCGCTAAGGGTTAGGCTTACGGTACGCGTGGCCTATTCGACTCGATAAAAGAGGGGAGCCGACGTGACGATGGTTTCCACTTCCGAAAAATTGAGATCGGAAGTGATTTTTCGATCTCATTAAAGGATAGGGAAAGTCCGAAATGATTTATTTTCCATAATTACATATTTATAAATTGCAGGTTAGAAAGTTTGAAATGTCACTCGAAAATCAAGAGCAATCATCGGCATCGTTAACTTCATAGGACAAATAAATTAATTTAAGTTTTTTCGGGGACGACGGAAATCAATCGATCGAAAACATTTCATGATCATTATTTTTGCATATCTTTATCAGGCTTCCAAAAGGGATAGGGATAGAAGAGATAAATCAAGGGGGGATAGAGGGGGATAGAGATGTAAAATTCAGAGCCATAAAGCGATAGGGATGTAAAGTCTCATCCCCCTTTCTATCCCGTTTATATCCCTTTTTCTATTCCTTTCCCTTTTTATCCCCAACCCCTTTTTTATCCCTTTTTTATCTCTATCCTTTTTCGCATAATCATAAATATAAACGCTCTTCAGAAGTTTTACTNTCTTTTATAATTACATCTATGGCACGCCTAATTGTGTTAATATTTTTACTCAAATTTAAATTTAAAAAAAATTTGGCGGTATTTTCGATGACTCATGACTTCCGGTTTGACCGGAAGTCGAGTAAAAAATCGGCGGGGATGCATCTCTTTTGAAAGCCGGCTCTTTAAAGTCTTTTACTAAAAATTTAGTCGGATAAAATTGCTTAGCTTTATCAACCCCTCCCCTCCGCAATTTTATCCGACCAAATTTTCAATAAAAGACTATAAAGGGATGTTTATGTTTTAAAATGAAATAAGGTTTTAATAAATTTTCTGAGATGAAAATTTTAGATTCCAATCAGACTTTACTATAAACAAGCATGTCAATTTTTTTGTTTGCGATCTTAGTTTTTGCTAAAAACTGACTGACACCGTTAATTGGTTAATAGAAATTCAGAATTGATAAACACCTTCTTGGTGTGTAAATGCAACGGTTTTTATTGGCGGATGTCACCTGACTCAAAAAGTTAGATCACAAAACGTGACATGCCAATTTTGAAATGGAAAAAATCAATTGACTGAAAAATTACCGTTTTTTTTTTATTTTTGCAGAAAATCTTTTGTGAACTGTTACATCTCATTTGGTAAAATAATTTTACATAATTTTATCGTCAATTTATCATCTGATTAATTATCAGTGAATTGGTCTGATAAATTATCGATGATAATCGGTGATCTTGATATGACGCAAATAATATATGAGTTTTTAAATTTATTTTCATCCTTCGATAGACATTACTGCTTATTAAGTATTCTACATTTTAAAATAAGTTCCATATTATAACCCCAATCTTACAAATGCGAAATTTATCAGTCGCTCAGGCTTGAGTCAGAGTGAGTTTATGTAATAAATTTTGCCTGGGAGTAGCAGGGATGGCCATCCGAGCAGATTTTGTGATGGAGCAAAAATCCGAGCAAAAAATGTGATCGGATCGAATCGGAAAAAACCGATTTGATCGCTTTGATCGGACCCGCTCGGTTTTTCCCGAGCAGATATTTTAGCTCGGTGGCCATCCCTGGGGAGTAGACCCTGATGAAATCTCAAAATTGCACTTGTACAATTTTTAAAACGACGTGACATTTTCTCGATTTGAAATAAATATTCGATGATTATCATTATATCAAGGTTAAATTGATATATTCTTTTTCCAACCCGAGTAAATCTTGGAAATGATGGTGATCTCTATAGCGCGTGTTCGAATCCCACCAGTGTTGTCTTATTGATTGTCTTGGGTATAAAAATAGGCAAGCGTGCGGCACGCTGCTTGCATGATATTGAGAGCGGAAAAGTTAATTGCAGGGAAGGGGCAATATCGCCGAAAGTTTTTTGCCCAAAAATTTCGGCGATATTGGGCACCCCTCTCCCTCTTGTACTGGGAAGTACCAAATATCGCCGAATTTGCCAATATCGACAAAATTTTTGGGCAAAAACTTTCGGCGGTATTGCTTAAAATAGGCTATATCGTTTTCCCGACGGAACTCAATCTCAAAACGTTTACTATCTCTATAGCACGTGTTCGAATCCCACTAATGTTATATTACTGATTGTCTTGAGTATGATTATAGGCAAGGGTGCTTGATATTAGGACCGTTAAATTTGATCGATGTGTAATCACTTAAGCAATCACTAAGACAATCAATTAGACAACATCAGTGGGATTCGAACACGCGCTTTAGAGATAGTAAACGTTTTCCAGATGTAGTTTCGTTAGGTAAAGTATATCGCAGGAAGTTTTTTGCCGAAAAATTTCGGCGATATTGGCAAATTCGGCTATTTTGGTAAATTTGCTTAAAGGGGTCAGTGCATTTTGACAGATTCGCACTTTTTCGATTTTTTTTCTCTTGACGGGAGACTTTTTGCCACTTCAGAATTTTTGGTTAAAAACATTTTTAACAAAAGGTGCCACTCTTGAGCTCACTTCGTTTAATCTGATTTTCTTCAGATCGATTATTTTTACTCTATAAATCGTCTTTTGAAAAAACACTCAAAAAACGCGCGTTTGCTATCGAAGGTGTCTAAATTACAT